>PVJD01005178.1:0-120215 GCA_004026545.1 Mormoops blainvillei | reverse complement strand
TTTCTCTTCCCCTCCCCCACCCCCTCTCCTCCATCCCTCCCTCCCTCCCTCCCTTCCTTCCTTCCTTCCTTCCTTCCTTCCTTCTTTCTATTATTTTTGCCTGCTTCCCAGGTTCAGTTGATTCATTTTTTTCCCAATGTTTCTTCTTACTTGATGAATGTCCTTAAAATATATTTCCATTTAAATGCTACTTTTGAGATGTCCTATACATGTTGATATGTATTATTCAGTTTAAATTGTTCTATAATTTTTCTTTTTTAGTATATTTTATTTAGTAGTATTTTACTTGTTTTCTAGGCACTTTCTTTTTTCCTCTTTTTTACTGATTGCTGATTTTTATGGTTGCTGTTACAACTGGTTCTTGCAAATGGTGTGGGACAATGATTCTTCCAAAACAATGTTTAGGAGAAGCAAGAGTAGGGTCTCTGCCCGAATTATCCTCTGATACCCTGCCTCACCCTGTTCTTGGTATTAATATTCCACCTCAGTTTTTTCTCACAGTTTTTACATTGGTTCTGCGGTTTTTTCTGTCTTTTGTCCTAAGATTAAATTTGGGGGGAAGAAGCAGCAGCTTGTGTTCGTTTGCCATATTGTCAGGAACCAGTAGAAGCTATTCTCTGATTCATTCAACATTCAACAACTGTTCGTTAAGCAATGACAGGGTCCAGAATGGTTCCAGGTGCCGAGGATTAAGTGGTAAAAAAGACACGCTAAGCCCCTGCCTCTTAGAACTTACACTTTCACTGATTAAAAAAAAATGTTTCCAAGCCAAAATGAAATATTTTCTTATATTTATAAACGCAAAACCAACTGGTTTGTCAGACTTAATTTACTGTGAGTGTCGTGACGTGGTATTCAGTGTTGAGAGAAGTGGAAGACCACCTGACAGCAGGTCCTGCTTCATTGCCTGTGTCCTTTCAGGTGCGACAGAACAAAACTAGTAAATCACAGTTAATCACAGAAGTGGGAACATTTTTTCCATTTAAAATGTTTTTCCAAAATCAGAATGTTTAGGCTACCTGCATATATTATTTTGCCAGGGCTCTCTTTAGAAGGCACCACAGGCCAAATGGCTTAAACAACAGAAATTTATTGTCAGTTCTCAAAGCTGCAAGTCTGAGGTCAAGGTGTTGGCAGGGTTGTTTTCTCCTAAGGACTCTCGTCTTGGAGATGGGCATCTTCTGGCGTCTTCAGACTGTCATCCCTCTAGTATGTATGTGTCCTGATCTCTTCTAATGGGAACATTATTAGTATCAGATTTGAGCCCACCCTAAAGATCTCATTAAACTGTAATTACCTCTTTAAAGACCCCGCCTCCAAATATAGTCACATTAAAAGGTATTGGGGGTTAAGATTTCATCATATGAATTTGGGGGTGGGGTTCAGCACAGTTTAGTTCTTAATGGGAATCATGTAACAGTGAAGTGTTTATTTCTTTTTTTATTTTTCAATTACAGTTTACATTCAATATTATTTTGAACTAGTTTTAGATGTGCAGTACACAATCATATACTTTACAAGGTGTTCCTCGATATTTTGAGTACCCACCTGGCACCATACATAGTTATCACAATATTATTGATTATATTTCCTATGCTGTACTTTATGCCCCATCACAATTTTGTAACTACCAATATGTACTTCTCAACCCTTTCTTACTCTTGTATAGCAAGTTTTACTGGGAGATATTATCTATGATTAAATTAATAGAACTGTATACTTTTTCCAAATGTTAACTTTGGAGTTGACTTTTTGGGATATTTGAAATGATGTGACTATGTGTTCAGCTTTTCAGGGATAAAGTCTGAAGCCATTGTTAAACTTATTTTTGGTGGATAATCTTGATTCACAGAGGGAAAATCTATACAGAGTAATGTCAAACAGGATTGTTTCCAATTGATATTTTTCAAACAGTATTTAGGGGCCTTTACCATTTGTGAAATGTTATTCCGTTCTGAATTTTCCATTCTTCTGTACTATTTTTTGCCTATAAGAATAGAGGTGAAATTAACACAGAGGTGAAAATGGCTGTTTACATTGTGTGTATACGTGGGAGTCTATCAAGTTAGGAAGAAAAACAGGGTCATTTAGTAGGAGGAGCCCTGAGAATGCTGGGCTGGGAATGGGAACAATAGGTAAGCCTCTAGGAGCTGATATTATGTACAAATACGGGCAAGTGGCCATGCTGGTGGATGAGCAAAGCAAGAGCTGGGGGAGTTGGTGGGAGATACAGGATAGTCTCCTTAAAGCCATAGATGTACGTATATCTTTAGAAAATACTGGCCATCTCTTATTGGTTTAATAGTGTCTTCCTAGATCTGAAGAGTACACAATCTTTAGTGCATAAAATCAAACTGAAACCATTTGACTGGGTTCAAGATGGATAGTGTTAGGTAAAATCTATAGAAACTGTCTTCTCAGTGCTACTTTACTAGGTATAACTTAATATGAAATTATGATACAATTTGTATATTGTCTTTACCATCAGCACCTGAAAATATGTACACTCTCTCTGAGTGAGTTTTACTATTATCAAGCAGCACTGATTATTCAGAAGTCTCATTAAACTTCTCTGTAGGATAAATCTTCAGGGTATATAGAAGGCATATGCATCTGCTAATTACGGCACTCTTTTTTTCAATGTTTTAAGCAGCTCACCTTCTGTTCATAGCTCAGCGGGATTAAAAACAGTTTCTATTTCTTCATCATTGTTGATTCAAGTAAACAATAATCTCGTAGTACATTTATTACTTACTTCTTTTCCGTGCTAAATTTCTAGTCTCCATTTGTCATTAGAATCCTAGATTTGCCTTTAGAAGGAAGTGAAGTTCATTGTCCCCTGTGGACCCGCCTCTGGAGCAAGAACTTTTTTCCGGCTTAAGTTAACAGAGGAATTGGGTCACATTTTATTAAGCAGACAGATTTGTAGACATTCTCTGGAATCACAGCTGTGTCAGTTAATGAACTGAGAGACGCTCTTATTTCACTGATGTCTTGACAATTCACAAAATAATTAATAGCAGGGCTGTTTTACTAATGGAATATGTTGTGTTTAGAGTGTTATGGTTGCTTATTTCAAAAATTGCTGAAGAATGGGAACATATACACCTTGCTCTGTGTCATGGGTGGTCACTGACGATGCAATGTAAGGGTGTCAACTTTACTAATTTAGGTCAGGGGTTCTCAGCTTCAGTACTATTGGCATTTTGGGTCCAATAATGCTTTGTTATGGGGGGTGGCCTCTGTAAGATGTTTAGTACTATTTCTGGCTTCTACCCAATAGACTGCAGTAGCAAACCCATCTCGTTCCCTTTGCCCATTGTGACAACCAAAAATGTTCCATGATATTGCCAAATGTCTGGGTATACAGAAATCCCCACCCCCACCCCGCCGTGGGTCCTATTACTCTGGGTCCTTTTGCTCACTGCCAATAAGAACTGTGGGTCTTAATGCCAGAGTTTGGTAAAAAGGAAAGGTACTATTTATTCAAAAGTTATACAGGTTCAAAACAATGGCAGAATGTCACCATTAAATCCCAAAGTCCCTTTAAAATACCCCCCGCCCACACACAGTCCTGCCTTCCCTTGCCAAACCAGGCCAGTCAGGGGTACCATATCTCAGGAAAAGAAACAGAAGTGCATAGCTTAGCTGGACAGATTCCCGCCTGTATTCCAGCCTCCTCCAGTTGTCCATGCTTGGCTGCCTAGGCGGGCCAGGGAATCCTCCTGCATTCTTTCAAACCTCTTGACCAAGACCCTGCACTGCTGCTACATGGTCAAGAGGCTACTCCTTCCCCAGCCATATGGTCAAGAAGAGAGAGAGAGAGAGAGAGAGAGAGAGAGAGAGAGCAAGCTTCTCATGGCTCTCCTAGTCTCCTTCCCACATGGTCCAGAGCTCTAGCATGGCTGAAAGAGAGCTTGGTCAAGACAGAAAGAGAGAGTTCCCTCTCCACTCCCAAACCACTTGGTTAAACCCCGCCTTGGCTGGCTTGCCTGGGTTGAAATCCTGGCACAGATCTTACTCTGTAGCCCCATTTCCAGCTCTTCCTACACTGGGGTACACCTGCCAGCACTCTGGTTTCTTCTGCCCTTCTCAGCTGCCAGTGTTAGTCCAGGCAAACATGACCCTGTGATGTAGGAGCTGCTTCCAAGCTTCTCTCACAGGCACAGGAAGCCCCTCAGGCTACACGGCATTATGGTTAGAGTCATGCCCATCTCCCTGGCTTCCAGCAGGCGCAGCCATTTAACATTACTCAAACACTGGCCAAGTTCTGCAGATATGTGAAGTAGCTCTCAATGGCCCTGCTCCTCTTCCTTCATTCCCCAAGTGATAGCTGTGGGGGCTTTGGGATTTTGGGGGATCTCTAGCTCAGTACCTCATTACATGTGAAGGGGAAAAATTGCCCTAATTTTAGAGCTGCTGACTTAGATCAGTATTAAAATTTACCCTCGTAATTCAAGTAGTTAAATTTATGGTTGTTAAAAAGTAGTTAAAATGGAGTTGTGGTAGGGTCAAACTCCTTCTTAGCCCAAAACAACAACAAAAACAATAACATCCATCACTACTGCCCTTGGGCTGAGGGGATGGAAAGGAATATTTACTGGATATAAACCAAGTGCCAGGTGCTATTCTAGGCCTTGTATGTTATTTCATTTACCCCTCCTAATAGCCCCATGAAGAGGACCTTGTGGTTCTCATTCTACTACCATGAGAATTGAGGCTCAGTGTGATTAAACTACCTCCCCAGGGTCAAATATCTGATAGGTGGTACAGGTCAAAGAAATCTAGACAGACCCATCTTTAAACCCTGTTTTTTTTCACCTCTTTCTACTGTACCCTTAAACCATCTTCTTCTGTCAGTTTCACTATTTCTGTCCATGACAACATGGTTCTAATCATTCAGTATTCCTGTTTTAAAAAATTTTTTATATGTTAATAAAATTATTAGCTTTACTTTAAATGTGATATGGTTTTTTGTTTTAAATGAATGCATAAGAACTTTGGGAGAGCTTTTTCAAACACCAACTCTCCAAGGAAGTCTAATATAGATTATTTCTTGGCTATGGGGTTGCTTCTAGCTTTTTCCCACTGCTGTATGCCAGAATTAAAAATCACCCTAATACAGGTATCTCAAAGATATTTCTCTTCAACAATCAACAATGGAGAAAACAATCTCCTGTTACAAACACCTCAATTTCTACATTATAAGATCTTCTTTCTAATAAAGTTTGATAGGCTTAAATTCATTACTTTTTATTGTTCATTTGGAGAGAAGGGTCTGATCAAGGACCAAATGGCTAATAAGTAGGTAGAAAAACTAAGGAGGGGTAAAATTTTAAGTTGATAATAGAAATGTTAAGTTTGAGATATCTATTACATTACTAAAGAGTGCAGTGCAGTACATTAAGCATAGACATTTAGAAAGATATCATTAAGTAACAAAAATAAACTAAGAGTGAACAGCATATATTTTAGGAATAGTTAAATAATGCTCATGGTCAGGCCATATAATAGCTATTTTCTAATTTTTTAAATTGTTGTTCAAGTATAGTTTTGTCCATTTTCCCCACACTACTCCCCTCTCCCCCTACCCTCCACCCACCTCCCCTTGACTTTGTCCATGAGTCCCCCATATATGTTCCTTGATGACCCTTCCCATTTTCCCCCATCTTCCCCTCCTCCCTCTTCTCTGTTCACTGTCAGTTTGTTCTTCAATGTCTCGGGTTACATTTAACTTGCTTGTCTGTTCTGTTGATTAGTCTCCACTTACAGGTGAAATCATATGGTATCTGTCTTTCACTGCCTGGCTTATTTTACTTAGCATAATGCTCTCCAGTTCCATCCATGCTGTCACAAATGGTAGGAGCTCCTTCTTTCTTTCTACTGCATAGTATTCCATCGTGTAAATGCACCATAGTTTTTGGATCCACTCATTTACTGATGGGCAATTAGGTTACCACACTTGGCTATTGTAAATTGTGCTGCTGTGAACATTGGGGTACATAGGTTCTCCTGAATTGGTATTTCCAGACATATAATTGTTTTAAAGCATAAAATAATTTAAATAAAGAAAAAAAGGAAATTCATAGTTAAAATTGGAAACCATAAGCATTATTATGAATAGGCCATTGTGGCATTTTTTAAATATTATAAGAATTCTGGGCTTTCTCCTAATAGTTGCTACATCAAACACTGAAACATCTGAAACAGATGTTGCATTTTTTCATAATTTATGAGGATTTTATTTATCACAAAAGGTAACTGATGGATAGAGATTTATACAATTCCCCTGTCATGCATATATTGTGATTGTCTTTTTGTGACTCTATTTGGATGATGTTCTTGAAGTCTAGGTTTCAGAAATTTATTCCATTCTTTGGAAGAAAATATGTACTATATGTTACACTCAGTAAAAATGATAAAATCAGAGGGTATGAAGAAACATTTTACTTTCAGTAAAACCCACTTATGCTATCTAAGTTTTCTGAATTAAACAAAACATGATAAAATGATTTAAAAAGAGAGAGAGAGAGAGAGAGAGAAAGAAAACAATTTAAAAAGCACCTCCACAAAGGGATTCCACAAGTCTCTTACCCTTCTGTTGGGAATTCATTAACTTCTTAAAAAAGCAGCTTAATATTTGTCTCTGAATGAGGGTCATTCTAGGTACTAAAGACCACTTACTCTATTTTAAACTATTACATTGTAATTCCTTTAGAGCTGTCATTTTCTGACTCTGTTCATTAACTTCCTGACAGTTTTATAATTCTTCCCTACACCTCTTTAATATTATCTGAATTGTTCTATTAGGGATTATCACTTTATTTCATGGAAGAGACCTTGTCAGGATTTTCCTGGTCTTTTCTCTGAATTCCTGAGGAGATGCCTAGAGGAGGTTATGAACTCACCTGTATCTACAGTTCCCAGAGGTTTTATGCTTCCTTGCCAGCACACAGTCTCCAGCAGTTGACCAAACATCTAGACAAGGGTTGGCAAAACGTAGCCTGTTGTGATTTTTTTTTAAGGAACTCCTAGAATGTATCCATGCTCATTCATTTCCTTATTAGCTATCTCTGTTTTTAACATAGTTGAATAGCTGTGACCCAGTCTGTGTGGCCCCTAAAGCTAAAAATAATTACTATTTGGCCTTATGAAGAAAAAGTTTTCTGACTCTTGATCTGCTCCTACCGGTGTCTGATATAGTTTGGCCAGGTAAAATTAAATCACTGCTCACCACTGTCTCTCCTTTGATTCTGGGTCAGTTGGTTGCCCTGTGACCTTAGCTCTCAAGTCCACCTGCTGCTTATTCTTTGCTATAGGCTGAATGTCTATGTCTCATTTAAATTCATGTGGTAAATCCTAATGCCCAATATATGGTATTTGAAGATGGAGCCTTTGGGAGATGACTAGTTCATGAGGGTGGACCCCTCATGGATGGAGTGAGTGCCCTTACATAGAGCAAGAGTGATGAAAGCTGATATCCCTGCCTTGTTCTCAATCTTAAGGGGCATCAGCGCTTTCATAAAAGAGGTCCCAGAGAGCACCCTCACCCCTCTGCCATGTGAGGACACAGTGAAAAGAGGGCTGTCTATGAACTGGGAAGTGGACTCTCACTAAACACTGCATCTACCAGCACCTTAATCTTATACTTCTCAGCCTCCAGCAGTGTGAGAGGTGAATGTCTATTGTTTATGAGCCACACAGACTGTGGTATTTTGTTATAGCAGCCTGAATGAACTAGGACATTCATGTCATTTGTTCATTTGTTTAAAGTTGGAGGGGTCTTTGGTCAACTCACTACACCCCGAAGTGAAACCCAAAAGTCTCCATTTCTCCCTCTCACTTTTTTTCTCCTTACAATTTATCTGTTGAAGAACTTGGATTATTTGGTAGATTTTCCCCCTATATGTTGTTTTTTGTAGTATTAAAATAATTTGGTGGCTTGCTTTTCTGGAAGCTTTTTTCTAGCTTCATTCCCAAACTCTACTCCCCCCCCCCCCCCGGCCTTCTCATGTCTTCCTCTCCTTTGTCTCTGTTCTGCTGTATTATGATTCTACGTCTAGTAGTTTTTTCTCTTATGGAGCCCTGTTTAGAAAGGAAACTTGGAAGGTTTCTTTTTAGAAGTCACTTGGAGATACGTAGTGTTTTTTTTTTGTTTTGTTTTGTTTTTTACAATTTACAGATGAGGATACCAGGCTTGAAGAAGTTAAATATGATTTGCTCAAGGTAACACACTAATAACTGGGAAGATAGAATTCTTTCTGTTCCAAAGATCATGCCTTGGTCACTACAATGCACTTGTAGTTGTTCAGCAAGAACTTGTTTTTATTCTTTATCTCTTCTCCATTTCCTTACCCCCTGCTTTAATCCTCTCTAAGAACTTCTAAAAATAACCCCTGATTCTTTCCCAGCTTCCTCCATGATGCTGATATTGATCTGATCCATTGATTCACCAATAGAAGGCAAAACAAAATAACATTAAAACCTCTATGATAAGTTATAACTGGTCAGAAAGACATGCGAATTGAGAGTATTTCAATTCACGTTGTATTGCTGCAGAAGAAATGCCAACAATCCCACCATTGGTGTTTGCTTATGTTGTGCCCTATTTCAATGGCTGCCCATTAGAAATAATTTGTTCTAGCCACATCCATCTATTCACTTTCTGTAGTGCTGCCATTAGTTTCACCCTTGTTTATGCTTATGCTGCCATCTTTTTATATAACGTCCTCTCTTTCCATTGCGATTTTAAAACCAGATGCTTAGGCGGCCTGTTGTGTGAAGCTTTCCTTAGTTTCCTTCAATGCTGAGTCAGAATTTATGGTTTTTTAATGAGCCTCATGCAATCATTCGAAGAGATCTATATCATAGCATTCATCAGAGTGTGTCTAGATGAGTTATTTGTGCATCTGTCTGTTCTGCTAGACTCTGAGTTTACTGAGGAATGGGACAATACCTTGCTCATCATGTAACACCAGAGCCTCCACAGTATTTGGAACACAGCACTTACTTAAATCAGTTTTGTTCAATGAACCCAATCAGTATCAGTGAAATTATGTTGCTATTATAAGACAAGTTTTAGCACCTTGGTTAGAAAACACACTTAACAATTGCACACTTATTGTGTCTTTCTGTTACTACTTATCTAATAACATACATTCAAAACTATAGTTAAATAGGTATAGATAAACAGCCAGACAGCATTTTGTTTTCCTATATTTGCTCCCAAATTAACCTTCTATTTTGCCTGACAGTTCTCTGAGAGTTATCTCAGTGTGAATAATATTTCTTCATGTAGCTCATCATGACCAGCAAAATTAAATATTTTAATTAACATTTGTAATCAGCTTTTCCTGTTCTAGGGTCTAGTGGCTTATACTCATTTAAACAAATTGAATTTTAGACAAAAACTAAACACTGCTTTTATAAAGACTGATTTTCTTTTCTCCAGCTTCTCATACTTCATAAACTTTTATTTCCATCATTCATTTTTTCATTCACTCATTTCATAAATCACATATGTGTTGATAGCTAAGAGCTGTCATCTCTAGATATGTCTAGAATGTTCCCAAGTCAGGGGTGATGGCCCTCTTTGGAAAAGACTGTGCTTTAATTTTTTAAGTTACAATGAAACAGAAGTTTTAGGACATTAAGAGACATAGACTCTACAACTTCATTTTACCATTCATTTATTTTCCAATCATATACAATTTTAAGCAATATTCAGAAGTATACTCAATTAAACTATTTCTGGTCCTCCACCTAAAGATCAGTTTATTCAGCTGTCCCAGTGGGTCCAGGCTCCAACTGATCATTATTCTCTCAATGACCGGCAATGATGAGTGAGGGTGTCTTACCTTACAAACATGTTAAATAGTTTGCCAGCTTAGAGGCTCTTGTTTCAAACAGACGATTTTTTGGCTTTTTCTTCTCAGGGGAGAAGTTATGGGTCTTTCGGGGACATTCAAACATGATTTTGTTACCTCACTTGTAACATTTCACAGTAAAATTATCTCTATTTTAAAAAGAAATATAAGAGCAAACAATTTCAAAGGAAGTAGAGGATATTTGAGGTTCTCCTTCTTTGTTGAAATATGCAGTCCCTAGTTTTGGAATAAGACATACGGATTTTGGGGAGCCTTGTTCAGGAAAATAGGCACAGGGTATACAATGTGCTAATATCGCCAGCTTCCCATGATAAGGGGAGGCTTGTTTCTTGGTGTTGTTGGCGTGTTATTTACACAGTGTTGAATTCCTTCAATGTTCTCAGGGATGCTCCTCAAGGATCTGCCATAGACAGGGATACAAACCCAAATAACGCATGCTTCTTTCCCCGGGCAGTTTCTAATTTAACCAGTAAAACGTATCACCTGAGTCAGCAAGGCTCAGCGGTCTTCTGAGCCAGTAAGTTACTAGAATAGATGGTTTTATGTATTTTAAAATGGTTTTGAAGGCTAATGTTTTCACAAAACACAGTTTGTAGATAAAGCGTTCTCCTACAGAATAAAAACTGTGAGTTATAATTTAGATGTATTTTTCAACAAGCTTTGTTTTCCAGTTTCTGTGGGATATATAATTTGGTTGCTGAGAAGTTAGCAAACACCAATAAGACATCATTCAAGAATTTTTAAAATCCAACTTTTCAGGACAACTTGCTGTGAGAGTGGAAAGTCATAAGGACTTGAAGCCCCAGCACCATGATTGTGTCATGGTGATCATAGTTCAGGGAGTGGGGCTTTAAAGTCAGATACACAGGGATTCCACTTCTGGCTCCTTATTAATGGTATGACCTTGGACAGGTTGCTTTCCTGCTCTAGGTATCATTTTATCTCTGTGTGATGCCTCAGAAATTATTTTGAGGATTAAAAAAAAGATTATGTTTGTAAGCATTTATAGTATAGTGCCTGGTACATAGCAAGCCCTCAAAATATATTTACTATCTTTGTGTTACTATAATAATGTCCCTGAGTCAGTTTTGAAATATTTCAAATAACTCACAGTATAGCTAGTCAAGAAAGTATCAAAAAAAAAAAAAGGAGATAGAGGTATTACAAGGGGGTCATGGCAAGGCACCCAGAGTGTCCCTCAATCTAATCTTCAGCCACAAGGGCCAGACATTCAGTTTTGTAGATGTGTCCTTGTAAATAGATTTGGGTTTATCATGAGATGCTTTCTCCTCTGGGCTCATTTTTATAATACAGTCACTTCGTAGAGCACTTTCTTCCTATTTTATGTCCTACAAACCCATTTGGTCATTACAGGTTTTCACTGTAAGTTCAGAAGTTGACTGAAGGAAAATTACATTGTTTTGTGCACTTTTTATCTGAGCTGCTTAAAAACCCAATGAGGTCTCCTGACTAAAAGGCATATAGTTTTCCAATAACTAGTATACTCTTTTGTTTGGTCATTATTAAATTAAAAAAAAAAATCTAGCCAATCCTTTGCTTTACTTCATTGTTCTTTTTCAGTACTCTGAAGTCCACCATATTAGTCTCTATCACTGCTCTAACAAATTACCACAAACAGTAGCTTAAAACAGCATACACCTTACCGTTTTGGAGGTCAGAAATCTGAAATGGGTTTTAGCACACTAAACCCCAGGTGTCAGCGGGGCTGTGTTTTCTCTGTAGGCTCTAAGGTACAATCTGTTTCTTGCCTCTTTCGGCTACAAGGAGCTGCCTCTATTCCTGGCCCTCTTCCCACTTCAAAGCCCGCCTGGTAACACTGCACACCGATCTCGGTCTCCGCCTCTTTTTCTCCCTGTCTGACTCTCCTAACGCTCCCTTTCACTTATAATGACCCTTGCGACTGAGAAACTGAGAAACGCCTGGGCTGCCCCCATCACAAGATCCTTCATCACATTTGCTAAATCTCTTTTGCCACATATGGTGACATATTTACAGGTTCTGGGGATTTCGGGGTGGAATTTCTTTTTGGAGGGGGGCTTTATTCTGACTACATTAACCACCTAGATAGTCGTTCTGTGGGTATGTAATGCTCCTGTTGAGTACATAATGACATTTTTCAGTTAACAATGATGCAGTTAAATTTCCAGATCTTTTAAGTACCAACTTGGCAGAAACCTAGTTCTTTAGGCAAGTTAACAGCTCATCATACCCCTAATGTGTTAAATTTACTGTTTCAACTCTCAAAGATTAATATTTTATTCAAGTTCCAGTACTTGTTTTACTCACCGACTAAAAATCACAAAGGTGTAGGTAATACACGAATATTTTAGAGGTTTCCATCCACTGGGTGAGGTTTATCTTTTAAAATTGAAAGTTTCAGTTACCTGGGAAATTTACTTCCATGGAATTGCTCATTTTCTAACGATGCTAATTCAGTTAGATATCACTGTAACTTATATAGGAATCCCTTAAATTTTAACAAATACTTTAATCTGTCTTCTCATTTAAATGTGCTCCTGCTTTTCATTGCTTGTTTATGTAAATTATGCAATGAATTTTTCTTTTAGTATGCCTTTCATAGATAGAAGCAATATATTTGAATTGACTTGATGTGGTAGAAGAGGAACAGTTATTATAGAATTCACTATATGAAACAGCAAACTATAAAGACAGAGTAAGCATCTTTTACCTGGGAGTGACTTCTAGTAGGTACACAATAGCAATACACTTTATAGATCCTGAGCTAATGAAAAAAATTCCAATAGCACGGCCGCATGATCATGACAAGGTGAGAAAAACTGGAAGAAAAGTCACAGAAGAAAGCAAAGAAATACATTTTTGAGCTTTGGATCAGCCCTTGGAATAAATAAAAACTATCTATATGAATTTTAAGCAGATAGCTTTATATTATATTAAATAACTTAATAAACTGACCATATGGCTATGAAATTATACCATTAATTTTAAATTGTATGTTGAGTGTCATTGTAGTAAGTGCTTTGATTTTTCCATTCCGTTGTCTACTTGGAAGCTGTTCTGTCCAATTAAATACTCTTAAAGTTTGTAGTCTTAGGCCAAACTTTTCCTGACAGTTTTAACAAAGAAAATGAAATCTCGGAATTGCTTTCACAGAAGGCTACCTTTCAAAGATGTATGGCTTTATGCTGTCTCTTTATAAATGTATTTTTTGTAGAAGTTGTTCTAACTCTTTTGAGCCTTTAAGCTAGTGCATAGTAACTTATGGATACTATGAGCTATTATAACTTGGGAACCTGTTCATAACATCAATTCTGTCTTCACTAGAACAACACTTTTGCAGTGACTTTGGAGTTCCCTGAGGTAACACATGGAAAGGGTCAACAAAATGTTGGTGGCTGGAGGTGGCTAGAGAGATAATTTTGGTAATTTGAAGTAGCAAATAAAGTAATTTATCTCAATTGCTTCCTTATACTCTATGTATCTTAGTAAATCATCATACTAATCTTGTAAGGTAGGAGCTGGTAGCCCCATTTTCCAGATGAGAAAATGGAGTTTCAGACAGATGTTAAATTAGTTACCTGAGATAAGTTTTTTAAATGAAATTTATGGCATAGCCTTTGTTAATAAGATTATGTAGGTTTCAAGCATACAGCCCTATGATACATTATTGGTATATTACATCATGTGTGTACCACCCAAAGTCAAATCTCGTCATCATACATTTGATTCCCTTTACCCTTTACTACCTCCCACCCCCTTCCTTCTGGTAATGACCATATAATTATTGTCTATGAGTGTTTTTTTTCCTGTTTGTTCTTTTGTTGCTTTCAGTTTTATGAGTATATACCATGTATGAGTGAAATCATATGTTTCTTAACTAGATTTAAAAAAAATAATATAAACAAGTAGATTTCTTCTCCATTGACCACATGAATATCTGTTTTTAAGTCTCTTTCCACACTATTTACTCTGTCCAATTACTATGCAATGCTTTATTTAAGTATTCTACTTTACTTTAAGTAAATACTTTAAGTATTCTGCTTTACTTTAAGTACTGTATCCCGCATTCAAGGAATCAGAACTTTATCTTCTTGTAACCCATACTATTATTGTCTAAGGCTACTGTAACAATGCACCACAGACCGGTGACTTAAAACAACAGAAACACATTCTTTCACAGCTCTGGAGAGGTCAAGGTGTCTACAGGACCATGCTGCCTCTGGAACTGCACGGAGCCCTTTCTTGTTTCTTTCTAGCTTCCGGTGGTGTCTGTCAGTCCTTCATGTCCCTTGGCTTGCAGCTACATCACTCCAGTCTCTGTCTGTTGTCACATGGCATTCTTCTGGTGTGACGCTATGCCTTCGCATGGCATTTCCCTTCCTGTGTCTCTCTCTCCTCTTCTTTTAAGGACACCAGTCATATCAGAATAAGGACTTACCCTACTCCAGTATAACCTCATCTTCACCAGTTACAAACTTATTTCCAAATAAGGTAATATTCTGAAGGCTTGGGCCTTCTGAATTGGTTGATTGGTTGATTGGTTGATTGAAATCCTCCCAATCAACCCTCCTTGGGAGGATTTCAACATATCTTCTTTGGGGGACACTATTCAAACCATAACACCATGTGTACCATATTTGGGAAAATATAGGGTTATTTTTGAAAATTGTGTATTTTGGCACTATTTTCTCAAATTTATATTAAAGGGTGTCACAAATAATGATTGTATAAAAATAACTATTATACTTTCTGTATACATAAGTTGCTTCTCCAAGTTTGTTTCAAGAAATACATGTTTTTCGAGATCATCCAAGAAAAATGGAGTGTCATTAAATAATGGTGGGATATTCTACATTTTACATAGCCCAGTGTCCCTTAGGTTTTTAAAGTCACTGTGAAGTCCTATGTAAAATCAATTAATCTAATCTTAAATTCCATAAATATGTTTAATGTTGGAAGCTCTTTATCATGTAATGATTATTATTTTGCATAACTATTTTGGGAAATGTTGAATTAGGAGATTACATCATAAATACTATTGTCCCTTTTTATCCAGTACATGGGCAAATTACTTAACCTTTGTATTCTTCGGTTTTCTTAACTGCAAAATAAGAATAATAGCTGCAGTAACTTCATAAAAATTACTGAGAATATTAAATGAGATAAAGCAAGCAAAGAGCAGGATGCAAAAAGTGCTCGATACATTTGTTACTATTTTGACTAGTATTATAGTCAATATTTGTCACTAGGCATTAAGCCAGAGTGATGTTGAGATCCACCAAGAGTGCCATACTTACTAGATTGACCACAATTTTTATATAGTTTACAGAATAAAGAGGTCATATATTTTACTCTACAAGTATTTAAGCACTTTGGTTGTTTTATAGCAATACTCGGGAAACAGAAAAGGGTTACATTAAAATCAGATTACTGGGTATAGTAAGAGAGGGAATTGTGCAATACAATTTAGAAATAGTTGTGTGGAAAATGATTTAATTAAGAAGGTTCATTATTAAGAAAACTTGTTATTTTTTTGTGCTGTTAGTAAAATGATGCCCTGGAGCAATTGAAATGTATATGCTGAGAGAACTTTCAATAAAAGCCCCATAATATCATGCTTTGGATTTTTGTGCATTTATTTCTGTTGTCCTTTATCTCAGGCAATCAGTTGACAATTTTTTTTTTCTGTTTCCCAGGTCTTTATTCTGTAACTTATTACAACCCTTACTTTTTAAAAGTATTCAATAAACTAGAAAACTGATAGTTATTCAGTTGTTTCCAAAATTATAAGAATGGATGAAAGTGCTTTTTTTCCTACAAAATTTTGAGCATATGTTTCTACATGGTTGAAATTCTTAGCTCCATAGATAACATGTTACTGTATTATATCCCATAAAATGATTATTTTTGTGCAAGCTAAAGAAAGCTCCTAAGCTGCCACTTCAGTATCATGTTAGTCCATAAATGCCCTTCTTTCTTTATGAGTTCCTCATAATTTCTCTAAATGACTACCAACCTGCATACCACCATGCCTCCTTCAGGTAGACCACGGAGTCTGGACCTGCCTAGTAGGAGATACGAATTGTTTTCCAAGCACAACTTGATGTTGTGGGACAATTCTGTCTTGGAGGAGCTGCCAACTCTGCTTGAGTCTCTCTTGGTTATGTAAAAATGTGACTCTGTTCTTTGTCAATCATTTTACTTAGAAAAATTATAATGCTAAAAGGAATGTTAGAAATTTTCCATACAGGTAGGTCTGTGTGAATTCAAAAATCTTCACATTCATTTCCCAACTTTAAAATATATTTAGCTCTGTCTGGCTGTTTGTGGGTATGTCATTTGAGGGAATTTTTAAATATTTTGTTAGTGAAGAATTCTAGTTAAACGCAGTATATATACAAAGTGTATATGATCAATCTTCCAACAGCTAATACTACATAGACTATGTGGGCAGCAATTAAAGTATTCCACAGAGGTTTTATTTTTGTTTAATTTTTAGTGATCATTTAGTGAGTCAATGTCATAATTTTAACAACTGCTTTTTGACTGTATTTAAAAGTATAGGTTAGTATTTAATAGGCTGCTTGCCCATTCTTGTACTTTACAAATACTTTCATTTAATCTTTTGTTGGCCTTATGAGTTTATCTTTAGTATCCCTTATACTGTAGGCAAGGAAGCCAAGGCCTGAGAACTTAACTTGTCCTTCACAGGAGATAGATGACTGGGCTAGAATTTGATTTCAGATTTGCCTGAAAACACAGAGTATGTATTTCCTACTGTTTCTGGTGACACAAAGGTAAAGAAAAATCAGAGAAGGAGCAAGAGCAGATTAACTCTTATGAAGTATGATAATTCGGCAGGCAGTGAGAAAGTAGGAGAAAAAATATCACTTGGGCAGGGTGTGGGATGTGGGATAGAAAATGAGAAAATAAGAGAATTAGGGTTGTTTGCAGGACTTGAAGAGAATATTCTGATCATAACTGTAGGGTTTGATAGGAGGCAAATTTAGGTAGTGTTAGTTTCAATAACAGACTGGAAAGCATAACATTGTTTCGGTGAGTGATGAAGAATCCTTGAAGAATTTAACTTAGGGTGATGCAATATCATGATGAAAGTGGTGAATAAAAAAAAAGATGGCTATATCGTTGTACTTGGACAGTGGTAGACTTTGAAGCATTAAAATGAATTAGGAGATTATTGTAGATACTGAGATGAGCATGATGAGAACTTAGATGAGGTAAATAAAATGGGAGATTTTTGAAGGCAGCATCTTTAGAACTTGTTTGGGGGTAAAAGAGAAAAATGAGAATGACGATGCTGAAATTTGCATTTAAAGTAACTGGAAGAATTGTGATAATATTGATTGAATTAAGGACAATGTAAAGCAGTACATTTTTGAGGAAGAAGTAAAGCATTTAGGGAATTGTGGTATTGTGGTTGGACAATAATATGTGTCTGGTGGGCTATGACACAGATGGACCTGAACTCATGTTGGCTGAAGATTAAAGAGAAAAATTAGGTAGTCATCTATATGCATTTAACATCCAAGATTTGTGTTCTCATGTTTATTTAGTTGTCATGCTTAATTAAAACATTTAACTACCCAACTTGAGCTCTTAAAATTAACCTGAGAACAGAAACATTTGTAAATACGATATGTAAATTTGAGGATAAAAATAATGTGACAAGAAGCACAGATGGGATCTTCTTCTCTGGCATCATGAATACTTTTTCTTTCAAAATTTTTCTTTGCTTTTTTTATGAAGCTCTCATTTCCATAGATATTTATGCTCTTAAATCCTTTTCTTAGACTTGATATTTTATAGATCTTATTTGAATTAAGAGAAGAGCCATATCTTTTAGTATATAAAATTTTACTTTGAAACTGACTTCCCAAGCTATATTTAACTCACAAAAGATATCTATTATATACTCTGGGTGTTGTGCTGACTACCAAGACTTGTCCCTTTTCTACCTTAACTTCCAAACTGATTGATGTTCACTATATCCACCTCCTCATCCTTGGATGATCTTCCGGTACAGAAGACAAAAAGGATATCCAGAGCAATACAAAGAAAGCAGAACTGTCTCAATCTACAGGAGACATGATACATTTTTCTACTGGCTGTAACTTTCTAAAGAAATGCAAATGTTGATTTCAAAGAAAGCAAAGCTGCCAAAATAATCATGGCTGCCTTCTAGCATAGACCCATGTCTTCCCCTCTTGTTAACTCCCCTAAATCCAAAACTTGCTAGAAGAATGGCTCAGAATGTAAAGACATGCTCTGAGATGAGAAACCCTGTACTAGTTCTTATTCTCTGGAAGAAATAAGCCCTTCAAAATACTCAGAAGGATGATTGATCTGATCCTTTGATCCCAAACTGAACACTAACCACCATTTGACTTTCTAGTTTTTATCTGGGATTAAGATAAAAAAGGATAACATATTTTTCCTGGTATGTGGGCTAGTTGAGTAGCATTCCAGGGAAGAAAACCGAAGGAAATTAGGAGTGACTCTAACTCACTCCGGTCATGCCTATCTCTAATTTTCTGTGATCTTAAGGATGTGACTGATCAGATAGATCCCTGACCCTTGCTAAGAGCACATTTTGCATGTGAGTTTTTTTTTAACTTAAGACCATGTATGGATGTTTAAAATCCTTTTTCTTTTTCAGGTGGAGCAAAATATGGTATATTTGGTCATAAATATTAGATCTCAGAATGTAGAAATGCAGATCAAAATTAAGAAGCCTCATGAAATTTAAATTTAGAAAAAATAAAATTGCAGTTGTTTACTCTGAACCATAATTTCATTAGGATTTTCAAAACAGCTTTGTCCTAAGAAGGCCAAAATATTTTATTTCAAACATTGCCAAGTGAAGGTGAATTGTGATTATTATGAAACAAAAGAGGCATTTAGCATCTGAAAGTCTAACCTAAATTCTCAACATTCCGGGGAATGTTCAAAGTGAGATTGCTTGACATGCTCCATTACATTTGTATGACTTCAAACATGAAATAAAATATAAAATGATAGAATCTTGAATGCGCGTGAGTTCGGGGATTTCTGGAAATGTGAAACACAAGGATTTTATAAATTACATACCCAATTTATGTATCTCATTGTTCTGCAAGGTATTTGCCAAACGGGCCAACTCTTGAGGCCATTCAGCTTGTTTTTTCTTACACGTTCTCTCTGCCTAGTTCAGGGGCAGCACTCAGACCCCACTGAAGGGTATGCTGATGTCCCCAAGGGAACCGGACGCACAGGGTTTACCCAAGTAGTGCCCCACTAAACAATGATCTGTAGGCTTTAATATGGAAACATAAAGTGTCATACTTTGTTGTCCTCTTGGCAAGGTCAGACTCATGTAGATATGGTTGGTGTTATGAGGCAAAATTTTCCTGATTGGTATTGAAAATTTTTTCTACATAGGATCTTTATATATAAAAATAGGAACAAGATATGAAATATAATATGAACGCAGCAAGGAATTTAATGTTGGGACTTGAAAAAGGGTTGAATAGTAGGATGAGAAAACACCTTCTTTTTGGCCTTCTAGGAAACAGATTTATTATGTGACATTTTAAAGATGCCTATTTCTTTTCAAAATGTCATTTTATATGTGAAATGGAAACTACATGTTCTTCAATGTCAAAATGATTTTGATTTAGAGATTAATCAATGGAATCCTGACACTTTATAAAGATGTAGAATAAGCTAGTTGTGGGTCCTGGTTTTGAAGGGACAGAATCCAATACAATACACGTGGGGCAGGGGGGAAAGGGAGCTCTCCTAAAAGAATACAAAGCAAATTATGAATACAATAGTAATACAAAACAAACATATCTTTTACACGAGGCAATAAATTGAAGCAAATGTTCATTTAAAAACATGGCAACTGCCAGAAACCTCTCAAAATCCATAAAAACAACATAGTTTAAAAGTTAATTGCCTACAAAATTTACTTTTTTCACTACATTTTATGTCTGCGTACTCTTAGTGTCTCCTATGGGCTGAATTTTGTTCCCCTTGAATTCATATGTGGTGACACTCACCTTCAGTATTTCCGAATGAAAATGGGCTTTTAGAGACCCAATTGAGTTAAAATGAGGTCTATAGCATGGACCTCACGAACTGAGGGGTACCCTTCTAACAAGAAAAGATCAGGACACATGAAGGGATACCAGGAATGTGTGTTCACAAGGAGAAGTGGCCACCAGCCAACCACGGAGAAAGACCTAAGGAGAAACCAACCCTGCTGACACTTTGATTTGGACTTCCAACCTGCAGACTGTGAGAAAATAAATTGCTGTTGTTTAAGCCATCTGGTCCATGGTATTTTGTTATGACAGCCCCAGCTGACTAATACAGTATCTCTACCTTCTACCTATTAAAATGATAGTGTAATATTTTCTATAGAAAAAATAGAAAGATAATTCAGCTTTTGCTCTTGTAGGATTGATTGAAATACATATTTTATTATTGGGATGCATAAACCATGTGACTTTACACACAGATGCATTTGCTTCTATTTTGCTCAAGTCCAACCCCTACAAAATTACACGTTTATAATATATATTCTGCACTGTTGAGTATCTTGACAAGAGAGAAATTCAATTTTAATCATGTGCTGATACATTTTCCATTTTCAATTTTACATTACAATGTTTGATAAATGAAAGAATTTCCCACAGACTAGCCCCTGGCTTCACTTATTTCCAATCTTGTTTCTCATTCACCGACCACACACTTTTAGTGCTGGGCTCCAAGAGACAGAGCTATATTATGGTATGATCTTCTGCCATGTCTTTGTGTTACAAAGCTGAGTATACTGTGCCAGTGGATATGTGTTCCTGGAAGTCATTTCTACACGGGAACACCTAATATAATGGAAGCTCCTTAAAATCATTTCAATATATCCAGCTACATGTATTCCTAATTCAACCTCTCTTGGCCAGATTCCTGAGGTGCTTACAAACACGGCAGTGCCAGCCGACACGGGAAGGGTGACAGAAATCAACCTGGAAGATACCAATTATAACCAATTGCAGTTAAAGTATCTTTTGAAAATTTTATGAAAATCTAAATGTGTGTGTATATATATATATATATATATATATATATATATATATATATATCAATCACTAGGGTTTCTTGGGTCAAAGGGAGAGCATCGAAGCTTAAGCTTCTCTGGTTAATTTGGCTTTGAAGATTCTTAAATAAACACAGTGGTTAACGGGGAAACTATCGTGCGTCTTTCACTATGTAGTATTTGTCTTTTTTAAAGTATGGATTTATGCATTTTTTTCTTTCTAATATAATTAAGTATCATGACAGCTGATTTCAATTATATAATTAAATACTAATATTCTTTTAAAGAGGGAATAGAGTGTTGGAATATTTGCATTAATAGTTGATTGTATACATATCTCTGTTCAGCTAAGGTTTTCTGTGCTTGAAAGAGAAAATAAACATGTGCAGTTATAAGGCTTAAATTCAGATGACACTGCAGGGAGAAATCAAATAACAGCATGACTATAATCTAAGAAGTCAACATGTAACTACCTGAATTGTCCTTTATTTGCTGCTTCTCTCCAGAACAGCTATATAGTCATTCTATGTAGTCATTTCTTTTTATTATATAGTAATTAAAAGCCAGGTTTACTTTACTTTTATGAAGTCAATTTTTGCTCTAAAATATAGATTTTCATACCAAAATTTAGGATTTAGAAATATATCAGGATTGAAATGACTGAAGGAACCTTTGTGGACTACCTTGTGCTTTATCATATGTTTCAGTTTGTGGAAGTTCATGACCCTTTGTATAAAATTTATGGAGTTATTTATGTTGCTCTTGACAATAGGAAAAATAGAATCCCTCTTTTCAACACTGTAATAACATTGTAATTTCTGGATGGAGCAGTGTAGGAATAAGAGGAAATGCCTACATAAGCTAGTAATTGTTTCCATTTATTTGAGATTTAGTGTCCTCTGTCCAGTTTTAAAGCATTCTACATGTGTTAACTCATTTAATCTATAAAACAATATCAGCATAAGTAGTATTTCCATCTCCATTTCCTAGATGAGGGGACCAAGGCTCAGAGGGGTAAAGTAACTTGTCCAAAGGTGATAAACCCAGATATTTCTGACAGAGCCCAATGCCTAACCTTTGCCCTACACTACCCCTTTGTCTTTGACAGTGAGTCAGTGACAGAAAAAGACAGTGAAAAAGCAAGGATGAAAACACCAGTCATTCCAGAGAGTTCTAAAGGATTCATGATTCTCTGACATGGTGATTTAGTAGAAAAGTATTGAAAGTAGGAGTTGTAAAGCCTTGTTTGAAAGTTCTCAGCTTCATAAGCCTATAGCATTTATTTATCTTACCAAACTGTATCTTAAGAAATACATGATCCAAACAAAATCATAAAATTTATTCATTGAGCTAAAATAAAGTAGCCACATAGTGAATTCCCAGGAGATGAGCTGTGCTTGCAGGATTGAGGGTGCTAGAAGAACAGCTTTTGACATATCATTTTTTTCCTTTTTCTCAGGACTGAGCATGGTAACAGCATGCCAGAAGAGAAGGAAACCGGGAGACAGGAAAATCATGTTTTTAACCTGACATTACTATCTATTAAAGCAATGGAAAGTAGATGAAATTCTATGCTTCAAAAGATTTTTAAATGCTTTATATCTGATTCAGACACTCAACAGATGCTATTGGGTAGGCAATACAGGTCTTTATTTTGGCATTTGAAGAAACTTTATAAAATTTATTCACAGAAATAAAATATGGCTGAGAAATTTGAGCTTATTTTTTCTAATAATAAAATAACGCAGATTTATTTGAACAGAAACAGGTAACTGAAATGTCAATTATACAATTTGAAAATGTACTATGAACAGTAGAGTTGATATTAATAGTAAATTATCTAGTTTCTAAGTGTTGTAAGGACTCCTTATCACAGAAAGATAATGCTGGGTTAAAGAATGAGGGGGAAACTCAAACTTGTTTCAGAGCCCATCTGAAATGTGATGAGTTGGCTTCACTAGTAAGGTTATATTTATTTGCAATACCATTTAGACTAGATGCTCAGTAAAAGACTTACCCATCACAATTGAAGAGAGAGAAATACCCTTCCCCTTAAGGCTGAGCCTTTCTGTTGGGCTGTGTGGTTATTTGTTGGACCCTTACTCCGGCTAGATTGCTTTAAAATCATCTTGTGAAGGATCCTGTGATATTTCACAGAACATTTTCTCCTTGGGTCCCCATGCCATATGCTCACTCTGTGGCCTTATCACATAACCTTCATCCTGCTGAGGGATCATCACTCATGGATTGTACCAGCTTTTTCTAATCCTTTAAAAGTGGCCATTGGTCTTCCCTTTCTCGAACCTTGCCCAGGGTGATTCTTCCACTTCTGATTCAGTTCTCATCTCCTTCTGCCTCCCCTGTGATCTTGCTTACATCCTCAGCCTCTCCCTGTTTCACTGGCTTTTTTGCTTCTACCTGAATCCAAACAAAAATTTCTACATGCCAACAATTTTTTCCCTACCATTACTTCCATCTGAGTGGTGCCTCTTCACTGTTTATTTTATTACCTTCCCTTGCAAAAGCCAGTTTCCTGAATTCTTTTACTAACCAATTACCTTTTACTGCTCTACAGTGTGGCTTCTT
Source organism: Mormoops blainvillei (assembly GCA_004026545.1). Taxonomy (NCBI): domain Eukaryota; kingdom Metazoa; phylum Chordata; class Mammalia; order Chiroptera; family Mormoopidae; genus Mormoops; species Mormoops blainvillei. The sequence goes on along the minus strand of PVJD01005178.1, from coordinate 96,644 downwards.
CCTGTTCAATACTGTATTGAAACTGTTCCATGGGGACATGGAATGACTGCCAGGAATGTACCTGTAATGCTTGGCAGGGTTGATCAGCTCCCTTCTCCCCACCTGAAACTTTCTTCTCCCTCAGCCTCTGTGACATAGTTCTGTCTTGGCTGACTGCATAGTGCCCAAACTTGCGGGTTCCTTCTCCTTCTCTGTACCCAAAGTACGAAGGTGCTCTTAAAGGTTTCATCATCAAATCTCTTCTCACATTTGTTTATTGACTTAAAATTAAATCCAACCTCCTCTCCATGATCTGGTCCTGGCTACTTTCTGACCCGAGGTCATACTTCTCTTCTTTGGCATCAATCAGCTTCCATCACTCTGGTCTTTGCTCTGCTCCAAGAACAACATGTGACCTTTCCTCCACATGTGCTTAGTAAATGCTGTACCTGGCAATTCCCGTGCTTGGCTGTTCCTTCAGGTGTCAGTTTAAATGATCGTCTTATACAGAATAGATCTGCTTTCTTGTGGTCCAATGAAATCACCTGTAAAATCAACTTGTGAAAGATGTCTTCTAGTTTGTTTTGGATCTTTATTTCTCTGGTAGACCTAAATGACCTAAGACAATAGGTTTGAAAGGCCACTATAAAGGTCATCGAGCGAAATACCTTCAAGTCTCCCAGCATCAACTCTGTGTCCCCTGCAGAGAGGATATAGTTGATGTACAGTGGACACTTAATGAGCAAATCACTTGTCACTATGTGATTTATAAGTCACTTCTCTTTGGACTCCACCTTTGATGTTTATGTTTTAGTTTTGCTTCTTTAATTTTTGGTGGGAACTGACATAGAGAATCTAATCCTTTCCAGACTGAAGGTAGCAAGTATCAAAGGGGACACATTAACTCAGGTAACTGGGTACTAACTTCTTGAATCTCTGATTTTAATGGACTGTGGTGGTTGATTTTTTATACTTACTTCCAAGGGATAACTTTTAGGCAATAAGAAAAACAGATGAAAAGACTTTGGCAGTTTAAGGTACAAAGCTATATAAATTCCAGTTATTTGCCTAAAACATGTCATTTTAAAGATTAATGATTCTTATAAAATTAAATATATTTCTGGGTTTCATTCTCTGAACCTAAAAATAAATATTTTAATTTTTTATCAATGATTTTTCTACAGGAACATAGCTGTGAAATGTGTCCTTTGTATTAAAAAATACGCATAAGCAAAAGGAAATTTAGTGTTTTTAAATGTCTATTTAATTGTAATTAATTGTACTAGAACTGCTTTGTAACCATGAACAAATTAATTCCATTTATTAGATATATACTTGCAATAAATTGTGTTTGAAAGAACAGTTCAAAATTCTTGTACTGTTTTCCCACATAGTAAGAACATTTGTCAGTCAGTATATTTTAGTTCTAACATGTTAGCCCCAATAAATCCTAACTTCTTTTTTCTAAAGGATGACTTAATTCCTTTTGTGAGAAAAAGATACAACCTTATTAATAAAAAATAGATAAGCAGTATAGAAACATTAAAGAATAATAATGTAAGTTATTCAAATGTAACCACCTAGAAAATAACATTACAAAAATTATGCAGATGACATTTTAGTCATCTCTTTGTAAGACTTGACTTCTTAACTTCATTTTTAACCATGAACATAAACTCCTATATACCAACTAATTATTATCTTCTGTTTTTGTATATATGTTTATATGTATATGTGAGTGAGGATACACACTACACATGTATATGTATACTTTCTATCTACATATACATGAATGTGCATAAATACATGCATACATATTATCAATGTTTATACATATAAATATCTGAGAAATGGGCTTACTGTTTGTTACTTATGGTCAAGGTACTTATAAATCAATTAAAATTGTTTCACTGATAGGCATGTGATCTACAAAATGGACTATTGATTCTTAACATTTCTGTGGCCTTCATTTTATATATAAACTAATTCATTTAGATTTGGCATGATATTTTTATTTTACATTCATTAATAGCAATTCACAAGCTGATTCGTTTATATTTGGTATGATATCTTTATTTAACGTTCGCTTAACAGTAATTCACAAGCTGGCTAACAGAACCTGAAAACCTGTGGCTTAAACGAATTAAGGATTTTTTAAAAATATTCCTGTATAAGGCCCAGATCGAGGCACTGAGGAACGCCACTGAGGCCCTATCGTGCGCCCGAGAGCCAGGCCCTTCCTAGGCTTCTCAACTTCTCTCCTTAGAGCATGAAACTTCTCACATTTTCAAATTGGCTGCTAGAGTTTAGCTACCAGGTTTTCATTGTAAGCCGTAAATCAGAGGAAGAAAACAGGGAAAAACGGGACACACCAGCTGAGTTGGCGCCTTCCTTTTGAGGAGCAGTCTTAGCTTACCCCATCAATTTCCATTCCCATTGCATGGTCTTAAAACATGCCATAAGGCCATTCCTGGATGCCAGGGAAGGTGCTTCTCTTAGTGAAGAAGTACAAAAAAAGACAGTTAGTATGAAAGTGGTAGACTCAGACACGGATATCTGCCTAGTGGGTTGGGACAAACAAAAATTGACTTGTTTTCCCCTTAGATGTTAATGAAATTGTTCTTTGTGTATTAATTTCTTTAGAAGTTTCGTGTTATGAGCAGATCCATAAAAAAGTTGGTGAAGCTGTCTAAGATTTTTGTGACCTGATTTTCAGGATAAATAAAATTGCAGGTATCTCTTTTAACCTGACACATTAAAAAACCCTCCCTTGTAGTTATCAGGCAAACCCTGTAGTTGGATCACATATTGGCCCTTTATCTCTTCCTTCTCTTTTCTACCTTTTCTAAAGGGTCTGGAAACTGAACACTCCTTTTTCCCACCTTTTTTGCTGGTAGGGTCGGAAAGCCTACATAGTTCTGGCTACTAGCCATTGGAGGAATTTGGCTAGCAGTGTGTCCAGGAAAGCTTTACTTTCTTATTAAAAGGGGGTGATATACCTCTTTCTCCTCATTCTTGCTGTAAGCACAACTGTGATGCCTGAAATCTGAACAGTCCTCTGGGGAACATACAGGGTCATGTGTGAAGGAAAAGCCTAGATAATCACAGAGTTAAGCCCTAATAATGTTGAGTTACTGGGCCAAGACCTATGTCAAATATAAATGACTTCCTAATGTGAGAAAATATTTGTCATTGCAAGTTTTTCTATTATTTTTAGGTAAATTCCTGTCCAATTGATACAATATCCATTTCTTTACAGGATCAAATTAAGGTTTTTGTTTTTGAGACTTTGGTCGGTTTAGAATTATAATCAAAAGCCCCTTGAAGAAATGCTTCATCTATTATATCACGCATGCAATAGCAAAAAGGTATTTGTACAAGTCACCTGACTTGAGGTCAGTGTGGTTTTATGATAGATAGACTTGAGTTTGAAGCCAGAATTTGATCTTTAGGAATTAAATTTAAAATAGGAATAATAATGACTACATCATGGGGTTCTGTGACATTAAATACAATAATATGGCAATATATATTACACAAACATTAGTTTTTTCTAGGAGTCCTTGAAAAAAGGCCAAAGGGTTTTCTTTTTTTTTTTCCTTTCTGAGTTTAAGGGTTTTTTTTTTTTTTTTAGACATACTATGATGTTTATGTTGCGACCATGCAATTTGGCAACTCAAAGGAAAAAGTACTTAAATCTGTGAACTGTGGACCCGGGCTAGTTGCTTGACCTTTCTGAATCTCTGTTTCCTCTGTTTCTTTGCCTGTATTGACGGGCATAGAAGCACTTACTCACAACTAAATTAAATGATATATGTGAAAACTAGTCCTTGCCATGCTAGTGTGCAATCGGTAGATGTTAATTTCTGATTCATTTGAATTTGCTATTTATAATTATGTTTTAGAGTGAATATCTTATATTTTGAAATAAATATTACTTTTAATGCTTTTTAGTGACTTACAAGAAAGTAAACTGACAGTAACTAAGCATATAGAATAGCTGCAAACTATTATGTTCTCTTTAAATCTATATTTTCATTGATAAAAATGTACTACATATTACCAAATTCAAAGTAATTGGAGAGCTATAGATAATATTAATACTGGTATACCAAATACCATTTAATTTTACATTAATAATTCATCAGATACTTTAATGTTCTGACAGTTACCATTCAAAAACTGCTTTGCTCAGGCACAGTAGTTTTCTTTTTTTTAAATTGTCACTTGAACTTTATGACTGGATTTTTAAAAATTTGAGTTTACTATTAAAAATATTAGGTAGGTAGATAGGCTTTTTATATATATTTTTCAGAGTGATCATTAGTAGCTGCTCTGTTTTGACAATATAGTACATTTATTAACATTATTGGTGTAATTTCAATTGCTGATTTTTTAATTACCTATTTTTAGCTCTACAGGAATGTGAATAACTGTAATGTAGTTTTAGAAATTTTTTACATTTTTTTCTAAGGATTATGGTATTTGCAAGACCAAATCTATATCCTTCTTTTGACTTTCTTTATAACTCTAGGAAAATAGCGTCACCTTTATTTTTGTCCTTACCATGTCTCTTTTACTGAAACCCGACCCTGCATCTGAAGAGCCAGCAAAGCTGTACTTTGCTGTGGTAATGCCCCTATAAATACTGTGCTCACCTAAGACCACAGGACTGTCCTCGCTACAATCAGTGCTTACACATGGAGGGAGGAGAACTCTGCTGTTGTCACGATATTGTATCTTTCTCACATTTAGTGGCACAATATTTTCAGCAAGAGCTGGGATTCATTGTCGGCATTTTCCCAGCTATGACTTAGCAGTGATCAGTAGTCTTGCCGTGAAGGCTGAGAGGAAAGTGCTTCTTTGTCGTTATCTGTTCCGACAATCTGATATATTTAGCTTTATCTCATGAATATCATTGGGTGATATTTTTGGCATTTCATAAAAATAGATGTTTTTTTCAGCTGTACAGCACTATAGTTTATAATAAACTTTGTATTGCAGTGTTCAAGGAAGAAATTATAATGAATCGAGACAATTCCCTGACTGTAAGCCAAATCTCACCATTTTTACTTCTCATGTAGCCTGGAGAAGAAATTGTATCCACTCTTTAGGATTCTCTCACCTGGCTATTCTTAGCTTCAAAAGGTTTTTCTAATCATCAGCATGATCAGAAATACTTATTAAGCATCTTTTTATGGTACTTACATGAGTGAATAGCTGCTAACTTTTAGATGCTCATGCATATTGGCAGAGGGAACCAAGGTGCTTTCTTTTTTGAGTGAACCAAGTACACGCAAGCCATTTAACTAAGGTTTGACTTTGGTGTCGTGAGTGATCCCACTTACTAATAGTTGAAACTGTAATGACAACTACATCCTACCAGCTCAACCTGTGTTTCTGTTTGGGTAATACCTTGTTTTGCAGGTCACATTCATCATTGTAGGAGGTTGCTATAACACTTCCAAGACAGGAGAGGGCCATATGACATGCCCACTCAGAGGACCAACTCTCTCTCCTTCCACAAATCTTTGTGTCCTTTCTTAGCATCCACATAAAATAAGGACAAAATTGTCATGAAAACCTATGCATCCAATTCCATGAGTTAATGGAATGAGCATCAGTCTAAATAATGATACTTGTGTGGTTTAAGGGAAGGTAAATAAGGCTGCTTGACCAAAAATTTATCCTTAACCTGTCTGCCAAAGTTTCTGAAATTTTCACTGTTGGCAAGCCTGGAAGAGCTTCTTTTCAGCTTGTACTGAGGTTTGGCATATGCCTTGAAATTTAGACTACACCTGCTGTTCGGCTTTTGCCTCAAGCTCAGGTTTTGGAAGACCGATTTGCTAAATGCCATAGCTATGTCAGTTTTGGCAACCCCGAACTTCTGTGAGATCATGGAGATTACCATGTGTAATGGTAATTCAAACAAAGTACATTTATTTTAATTTTTAAAATCTGAACATGTTTTATTATTTAAAAGTTTTAAGTGTTATGAAATATATATAACAAAATTTATCATCTTTAATTATTAAGTAAACAGTTCAGTAATATGAAGTAAGTCACATTTTTGTGCAACTGTCTTAGTGCTTTTTGGTGCCTTAACAAGCTACCACAGACCAAAGGGGTTATAAAAACACCAGAACTTTATTTCACATAGTTCTGGAGACTGGGAAGTCCAAGATCAGGCAGCAGGCAGATTCAGGTAGGGCCTAGGAAAAAAGGAAGTAAGAGAGGCAGGAAATCTGGGAAGAATGAGATGGGAGAAAAAAATCCTGTCACTTATTTTCTTTCGTTCATTTATTCAACATATATTTATTATCTGCTTGGTGCTAGAAGTCATACAAGTCTTGGGCAAACTCTGATGATTAAATAATATTTAAAAAACAGCTCAACTTGTATAGTACTTTCTATGGATCAAGTTCCAGAATAAACAATTAAAAAATATTAAATCATTTATCTTCATAACATCCTGTGAGAGCTACTGTCGTAGTCTTCATTTTATAGATATGGAAACTGAGGAGTAAACAGACTATGTACAAATAGTCACCAGGTGGCAGAGCCTGCACTTGACCCCAGGCTGTCCTGCCCCGGAGCCCATGCTGCTGCCCACAGTATGGTGCTGGCCCTTCTTGAGGGCCTATAGTCCATGAGCACCTTTAGTCAGTGAGCACTATAATGAGAGGGACATGAAGGAGAGGGACAATTAATAGACATTTGTTTGGATGAAACGCATGGAAAGATAAGGGAACAAACGGGAAAGATTTCTCTCCGAAGGTTCCAGAGTCGGGAAAAGATTTGTTCCAGAGAAGGTGAGGCGTATGACTGCTGATGGTTAAGTGGAGTTCAGCCAAGTGAGGGTAGGAGGAAGGAAACCCAAAGAAAGGTGAACCTTGTTGAAAAGGCAATTTTTTCCCATTTACATTATATAAAAGAAATAGTATTTGCAACAACTGCATCATTCTATATTATTGAATAGAAAAGCTCCCCTCTATATTTTATATGAGCTGCTAAAAGATATCTTGTGCAATTTCAAAAGCCATTGATACAACTGGGATTTTAATTATAGTTGGGTTTAACAAAAGATAATGAGTTATATCTTTGTACCAAGCATGCAACTTGTAATGGTGTCTTAGGTGCTTTTTCTGTGTTTGTTTGTTTTTTTTTAATTGAAGCAGGGTCTCTGAAATGCGGCCTGATTTTCAGAAGTATAAATCAAGACACAAATCCATCCCTGAGAAGACACCCTACTATTGGCTTTAAGACCTTTTCTTTCCAACATAATGAAGGATGTTTATTAATCAGAACTTGCTGGATTTTGAATTGGGTTTGGGAGTAAGGTGACCAAAGGAAAAAAATAGGCCTTTTTTTTTCTATAAAAATGAATAAACAAAATGAATGAACAATGGGTGCTTTCTTTTTCTTCTCTTTGCAGACTTTACCTCCTTTCCTGTCCCTTGGCTGGCCGCCTGTTTCTGTAATGTCTGCTCTGCTATTGCCTCCTCCATAAAAAACTACCCTGGTCTTTGTCTCTTTGCTTCTAGGTTGATCTCCAGCCTCCCTCCACACTTGTACCCATACCTTCCCCGGTAGCTGTAGCATCACCAGTGCATCTTCCTCGTAATTACATATAATTCTTAGTACACCTGTTTGTACTTTTTTTTTTTTGACCTGTGAGCCCCCGAGGGTAGGGATTGAATTATATTTAGTCTAATGGAGTTTATGACACTCTGTCCTTACTCAAAGACTGGCTCACCTAATACCATTAAACTATTAGCTAGTGGAAAATAATGCTATTTTAAATTTAAATAAAAACAAATGCATGGCTCTTTAGAAATACAAAATTGTCACTAATATTTACCAATATTTTGTCTTTTTTTTTAACCATTTCATGATCAGGATTGACCTCAGATAAGCAGAATATAACTTTAAGCTCCATGTAAGCTATCTGGAGCAGAAATTGGGAGAACTGGGCAGGAAAACAAAGATAAATCACAAACAAAATTTAAAAACTGGGCAGAACTTACTCAGTGTAGATACTAAGACACAACAATGTTATAATGCATAGTAACACTAACTAGAGAGAACCACTCAACAGCCTGGAATTTGTTTTCAAATGTGTTTGTATGGGGTCATGTAATATATAGGTAATATTTTCTTTTCTTCTATAGGTTTACTGGGAGCAAACTCCAGTGCCCTTAATAGTCTTTGGCGGTCTATATACCATCCGCTTATCAGTTCAGGCGCTTGTCGTCCTCTTATTGAACACTGCTGTGTGCCAAGCAGTGTGCTGCGCTCCAGGGGTATAAAGCCAAGCTCTTGTTGTCATGTAACTAATTCCAAAGGTAAAATTTCTGTGGCTAATCCTGTTGGTCAGCTAACTCAATTTTTATTTCTACTTCCTTCTCTCTACTTCCAGGAATTAAGGCTGGAAAAGAACTACCTTTCGTACTTCTCTTCCAGCTAGGATTGGTTGGTAGTGTAACCCATTTCAGTCCATGAGATTTAGGTAGAAACCTCCTACTGGTAGGTTTTTGCTTTTCTGATAAAAAGAACTGATATATATTGAGGGGATTGCACATTATGCCCTTTTTTTTCTACCATGAATGATGATGTCTGAATTATGTGTGCCATCTTTCAACTATGAGAATGCAAGTAACATTCTAAGGATGTCAGAACAGGAGTATGGAAAAATTCTGGGATCTTTGTGGCAGTGTTGCAAATTTAAAACCATGTCAGTCACTATTTATTGCTATAATTATTATGTGAGAACAAGACCTCCTATTGGTGCAAGTCTACTTTGGTTACATTTGCTGGTATTAGAGTTCTAATGTTACCTATTATTTAACCAACTTGTCATTTTGGTGTCTTTACACTTTTTCCAGTTTTTAAATTATGCTAGAACATATAATACTATAGGCAACATTTTGAGCCCACTAGTAATTTTGATAAGGTTAATTTCTAGATATATAACTACTGGCTATAAGGACATGAGTTTAGATGCCTTTTGGCCATATTCTTATCTTAACAATCGGAAACATTTTATAATCTAAAATATGTGAGAGCGCCAAATTCAAATGAATGGTTCTTCTTAACTACACATTTTCAACTCATCATGTCCTTCAAATGATAGAAAAATAGACTTGAATTCTGAAATACCTAGGTAATTTTTAACCCGGACTATGTGATGAGAATTTGTGCAAATTCCAGGAAAATTCCAGCCAGTGATATGATATGTTTATTAAAAAACAAAACAAAACAAAAACAAAACTGCAAGTAGTCAGGAAAAAATGCCAGTGAATGCAAATGTGCTCATCTGTTATCATCTCTTATTCCCTTTATTAAAAAATAATGGTTATCAAATAAGTTCAGCAACTCTACGGAATAAGTGTTGTGCAGTTTCTGTATCCTGCACATAGAATGTGTACATCCTGCCAGGAGTTTGGGATGGTTGCTTTCTCTTCAACATACTCTTCTGATTTTGAACTATGGGACATGCATTGACCTAGTCATTGTGCTCAGCTCCCTTTGTAGAAGGGAAAACAAAACCTTTCCTTCTGAAATTGTTTCCAAGGACACTAAAAATTAACTAAGTGGAAACACAGATACCCTTAAAGAAGCTTAAATGATCTGTCTCCAATCAACTACAGCAGATCATATTAAGGGAATACCTGTCTTTCTTTAATGCATTTCTTTTCTAGTACAGAGTCATTTTATGCTAGGAAGTACTCTAATTTTTTCCCCTTAACTATAAAGGAATATTTTCATTGTCTGTTTTTTATGCTAGTGCATATTCAGCTTTTACTTTAGTAGAGTCCTGGGTAAAGAAAATCTGGATGAACAGATCGCATGTTACTTTGCAAAAACGGACAGAAGGAACTGAACAGTGTCTATACCAGTGACTCACTAAAGCCCGGTCAAGTGTAAAATCAAGTTAAAAACATTCCAGTTCAGATACCAAAATGTATCAGAAGGTAAGATTTCTAGAAATTGTGTCTTCTTACCATTAATCCTTTCTCAAAATATCATCATCGACCTTCCTATTTAATTATAATATGGTTTATAGTTACTTTCTCTGAAGCAAGTGATTTTGAAAATACTGAGGGGTAAAGATGAGTCCAACGGGATTTATTGTTTGTTGCCTCTGAGCTTGCCTCTTTATTTTATAATTTACATAACAGCTTTTCCGCTTAAAAAACCTGTTCCCAGTCTGGATGCCAGAATTCGTATTTATCTTCCCACTGCTGACTAATGCCAATGTAAAGGGATCTAAAGCAGAGTGTGCCCTATCTGTATTTGCAGGGGCTCTTTGTACACGAAATGTGGACCTCCACTTAATCTTACCACAAAATAATTCTGCATTCGAGCATCCTGCTGTTAGTTTAATGTCAAGAGTTTCAGCAGTCATTGACTGAATTCAGAGTATGGCTCATGCAGAATCTGATTTGCTTTCAGAAAGACATAAACCAGACACTGATGAAGCTGTTGAAGAAACTGCATGTGATGTTTGCAAAACACCGGTTTCATCTTTAATCTCAAAGATTGGGCATCGCTGCCCATATCCAGAGTTTGGCTCACCACCATCTTGATAAAGCAACCGAAGGATTTTCTGAAGAAAAATATTTTTTTCCCACTTTGTCAGTTCATTTTTTTTTAGATCCTTATCATAATTTAAGGCAACAACCTATAGTGATAGCTTTAAAGATTGTATAAAATTGTGAATATCTTTGGATGGTTGATGGTTTTTATGGTGCCATTTGCTACATGTTATACATCCAGTAGCTGGAAAAATATTTAAAAGATCACCTGCCCAGATCATCAAACTTATAATTTTCTGTAGCCATCTCAGAGATTTTCAATACTACCAATTTAGATTACGGAATCCATGATAGCGTTAATTCTAGTTTCAGGTTTGCTGAGGTCCCTCCCTTCCCCCACTCACAAATAAAGTTGAATATTGAGAGAAAAGACCTTGCACTCTCATTTTACTGGTAGTTAAAAATATTTTAACAAGGTCAGTGATAGTCTTCATACATAATTTCTTGTTATAAACCTAATGTACAGTGTACATGTTAATGTCTGATGTGCTAAACTCGTACCAATAACAGAGGATGAACTTCTAAGAATTCTGTTGGCTTTGACACATAGATGGAGAGCAAGGGGGCAGCTAGTGTGGCGGGGAAGGTTAGGAGGTGGGGGGATTGAGCAAAAAGAAAAAAGGACTCATGAACATGGCAACAGTGTTGTGATTGCTGGTAGGAAGGGGGTATAAGGGCACTAAAAGGTAATGTAAAAAATATGCAATGAAGATTAAATTAAAAAACTAAAAAATTCTGTTAGCTTTGTGATTGATGAATTCATGTATTTATTCACCATATGAATGATTTATTGACTTCAGGCCATTTACTGGCATGGGAATGATAAGCAAAAATAGACAGGTTCCCTGTACTCTTGGAGCTTGCCATGAAATAGACGAGACAGGTATTAATAAAATGTATCATAAGTTGCAGCTATGGTAAGAGCAACCAAAGAAGAAGGTACGTAATGCTATGTGATTGCATAATAGGGGACTTCACCTAGTCAGGGAGGTCAAGGAGGGCTTCGGCGAGCACTTGACACTGTCCTGTGGACCAGGAGGACTTGAAGAGATCCTTCTTGGAGTGGAACAGGAAATGAAGAAGACCCAAAGAGCCCGTGGCAGAAGGGAGTGCGGCCATTCTGACAGAATGAAGGAAGAAGGAAGATGGATATAGCTGGAGAAGAATGTTGTTCGGCATGAGCCTGGAGGGGTTATTAATAGTCACCCAGCAGGATCTTGGAGTGTTTTACCTTTATCTTAAGAGCAATGGGAATTAATTAAAGGATTTTTAAATAGGAGATTCAGGGAGCAGGTGTAGAACACATATAACATAGTAAAATTCCTATTCTAAAGAAAGAATTGGAAATAGGGGAGTATATACCCACCATCTGGTTAGGGCTCTCTAGGATTTTACAAATGAAAGGAGGGTAGTAAGAGGAAGGCTGGGTTGCTGAATCAGGTTTCCAGAAATTGGTAATGATTGTTCGCAATTCCAAACCCTGTTACTGTGAATTGTTGATATGGCATTTATGATGCTGATGACTATTCGTCAGTGCAATAGGCTGAACTATATGATCTTCATAAGTAGGCTCTCTGGTTTTGCTTTTGATTTTTTGTTTGCTTGGCTACCACTTTTAATTATTTTTTTCTAGACCTACATTCTTAAGTATGATATAAAAATAAAAGCAAAGATTCCCTCCCTGACATCCATGATGGAATCTAAATGTATACATGCAGACAGACTATATATATATAACCTTATATGAATCATGATAGAATTAAAATTTTACAGTCTGCTTTACAAATACAATATGTAAGCATATTAGGGGACTTATATATATATAACCAATGAAACATATAGCAACTTTACTTTGATGACTGCACAGTAAGCTATCATGAGCAGTGACCAGAATTTATTTAATAATTTCCCTTTTGAGGGACATGTGTGTCACTTCTCACTTTTCCCTATTATACAAGATTGAAATGAACATCCTCACACATTCATTCTTTATATTTATTTAGAATTTTAGATGAAGTTATTGAATTGCTTGGTATACACATTTAAAGTTTCAATATATTTGTGAATTCTCTGCCCTCCAAAAAATTTCTAAACAATTTAACATTTATCAGTTGTGGAGATCATGTCCATTTTACCACATCTTTCTCAAGAGTGGATAGATGTGTTATATTCAGATTATTATTAATATTTTTTGCCTTTCTGATAGGTTATGAAAGGTCATTTTACTGGTTTTGATTTTTTTTTTTATAAAAGGAAAGAAGACTCATGGACATGGAAAACAGTGTGGTGACTGCTGGGGGGAGGAGGCAATAAAGGGGCTAAATGACAATGGAAAAAATACAATAAAGGTTTAAATTAGAAAATGATGTCATTTTTCTCAACAGCTTTGTGTCATATTTTTGTGTATTCACTTTATTTTTAGGAATTAATTTGAAATCATTCAATATTCTTAAAATATTTCAGTGTTTAATCTAACATGTTTTCTTTGTAGATTTTAGAGTCTTTCTTTTTTTTTAAATTCAGGGATAGTATAAAATTTTTGGTAGAATCAGATGCAATTAACATTCTAAAGACACATTTTCCTTGATACTGTTATGCAAAGCCCTATTTTTCTCAATAGTAAACAGTCCACAGATGTTTCTTTCTAACCTTTTAAAATTAATAGAATTTATTTTGTTAGAACTTATATAGGTTTAGAGAAAAATTGTTTCCACCACTGTCCCTGCAGTTTCCCTATTATTAATATTTTGCATTAGCATGGTGCATTTGTTATAACTAATGAATCAATATTGATACATTATTATCTGTGCTTCCTATTTTATATCAGGTTTCATTGTTTATGTTGTAGGTTCTGTGGATTTTGGAAAATATATAATGTCGTGTACTTACCATAACATTTTCATACAGAATAGTTTACTGCCCTAAAAAAGTCTCCCGTGCTCCACTCGTACATCTCTCCTCCCTTTCCTCACTCCTTACCTAAACTCCTGGAAGCCGATGACATTTTTACTATCTTTACTGTATTGTCGTTTCCAGAGTGCCATATAGTTGGAATCATACGGTATTCAGCCTTTTCCGTTTGGCCTCTTTCCCTCAGCAGTATCTATTTAAGTTTCGTCCATGCCTTTCTGTGGCTTGTTAGCTTATTTTTTCTTATTGTTGAGTAATATCCCAAGCCAGAGTTTGTTTATCCAGTCACCTATTAAACATCTTGGTTGCTTCCACATTTTTAGAAATTATGAAGAGTTGCTATAAACATTTATGTGCGGGTTTTTGTGTGGACATAAGTTTTCAACTCATTTGGATAAAGTGCTGGATCATATGGCAAGACCATGTTTAACTTTGTAAGTAGCTGCCACACTGTCTTTCACAGTGTCTGTACCAGTTTGTTTTTCCAACATCATTAAAGGGTTCCTTGCCCATGTCCTCCATGTCCTCACCAACATTTTTTTGTCCACGTTTTGTCTGTGGTTTGAATTTTAACCATTTTACTAGGTGTGTGGCCGTATTGCATTTTTTAAATCTGCAATTTCCTGATGACATATGTTGAGCACATTTTCATATGCTTATTTGTTACCTGAGCATTTTGGGGTGGTGTCTGTTCAAATAATTTTTACCAATTTTTGACTCCTTTTTTAAGTGTTGGATTTTAAGTTTTTTGTGTCTTTTCAAAAACCAGTCTTTTATTAGATAGGTGTTTTAAAAATATTTGCCATGGCTCTCCTTTTAATTCTTTTAACTGTGTCTTTCACAAAGCAAAACTTGTTAATTTTAACGAAGTCGAATTTGTCGAATTTTTCTTTCATGGGCAGTCTTTTGGTGTCAGATATAAAAAGTCATTGTGAAAACCAAGGCCACCTAAATTTTTTCCTTCTTTATCTTTCAGAAGTTTTGTAGTTTTGTCTTTTACATTTAGCTCCATGCTTCCTTTTGAGTTGATTTTTGTGAAAGGTGTAAGGACTGCATTTATATTCACTTTTTCACATGTAAATTTTTAGTTGTTCGAGCACCACCAATGTTTTTTTGTTCGGGCTTGGAACCCTCAAACATCCCTGTGTTATCGATACTAAGTTTTAAGTGTGGCTATAGATGTAGTTGTAGCTCTGAGTATTTTGCTACTTTGCAATAGTTTGCTTGAAAACCAGTAAAGTGATTTCAGTTTATTCTGAGAGTCTTTAAGTTAAGATGCCATCACTGGCAGGAACACTTCCATAATATCCAATTTTAATAGAGTTGGTACGTTATTTAGGGATACACCAAAAACTATTCAAAGGTTGGTGCATCATCTTCTTTATCCAATCATCCATCGAAGGACTTTTAGTTTTTTTCTGTATCTTGGCTGTTGTGAATAATGCCTCAGTGAATGTAAGGTACACATAGCACACAATAGATTATACAGGTGTATCACATAGTTGTACTGCTAAAATTTATATAATGTTATTAATCAATGTTATTCAAATAAATTTACAAAATATGCTATCTAATAAGTCTTGACATCTAAATAAATTTTTTAAACGTTGGCAAAAAATTATAGGTGTGCCTAGAAGAGAAATTCTGTCTTCTACATCTCCCCTCTCTGCCCTGGTCCTTCTTGAAGCTTCTCATTTTACACAAGTCTGTGATGATCTTTGTCTTTGGTGACTTGCAGTGAGTTCCTTCACTGATGCTGGAATCAGGGAATTTTTAGTTTAATGCTCTAGCTCCCGATCCATGCCCTTGGAGACTAGCTGTAGCCTCAGTATTAATATATGCAGGAATACATCAAAGATACATTTTTTCAATGCCCTCCTTTAACCTTAGAATAAATAACATGGGAGCATTTCTCTTAGTTTGTAAGCTTTGATATGATTTACAATGGAATAAAAGACCTAAGAGTTTCAGTTCTTTAATACTTCTATTCTAATTGTTCTGTGGTTTGATACCATGGTGACAGGCATCGAGGAAATACTCAAAATTAATGATGCTTTCACTTGATTTGAAAAAGAAATGTATTTTTAATTCCTCTAGGATCTTGTTTAAATGATCATCTTTCATATAAATTCCTTTTATGACATAAATGAATTGCAAATACCAATTTCAAGAATTATTTTAATTAATTTAACACCATGCTTGTTTTTGGCCTAATTTTACCAGGTTATTTTAACCCAAATTATGGAAATATTTAAAAAAGTAAAGCATATGGCTTAAATATTATCTTAAAATCCTTTTGGTATTTAGAGAATTATTTTAGGAATTTGCTGAGGTATTTCTTAGTATTTAAATATCTACTATTTCTTATTTATATATTTACTTATTTTTTTATTGTTCTTAACTGGGTTAGAGTTTTAAAGAATTTTTTTCACCTTTAACTTGGGAAAAAACTAGCCACTCGAAGTTATTCTGGTATTCCCTTTATAATTCAGTAAAGAAACTCTGCAGCTTATTTGTGGTAGTATTTGAAATATTTCTTTTCTACTGAATTTATTGCAGGTTTACATTTCATCTCACCTGAACTGTTTTTTATAATAATTTCATGATATCCCTGACTTCAGTCTTTTTCATCACTGTTTCCCCCAATACTCTACATAGTATTTGATGTTCCACAAACACTGCACTGCTCATATTCTAGTAGCTGTTCTGCATTGCAGTGTAGAAACAGTATGGGTTTTGAATAAATACCACTTACTCTCTCTGTGATTTTGGGCACACTCTCTAATCTCTCTAAGGTCCATTGTCCTTAGTTATAAAATGGAGTATTATTAACAAACCCATGAAAGTTGGGATTATGATTAAGTGAATATAATTCTTGTTCTCTAAATACTTCCCATCTACTTAAAGAACAAATGCCAAAAACTTAGAATACAAAATGAATGAAAATTGGACCCAGACAACTCTGAACACTTAATTAACTCACCTATATGTGGCCAGCATTTTAACCAAAACCCATTCAGAGATCTCCTGCCCTGCCCTTGGCTTCTCTGTTCCTGTACCTCCACTTCTATTTATATTTCTGCTGCCTAGAATTTCGTGCGAAGTCATTGAAGCCAAAGGATTGACACATCCAAATTCCAAGTTTATGACATTGCCAAATCTAATCAAATGCAGCCAGCCTAATGTGGCCTTTTTTCTTCTGATATTTGTAGGGCACTGATTTTTACTTTCTTATGACACTTACCAGTGACTGCTCTGAGTGACAGTTACTTGTGTAAATCTTTTCTAAAACATCGGCGGGTACTCGCCATCAAGGCCAGTGTTACATCCATGCCTGCTTACAGCTCTTAGAATTGTGTATTGGACACAAAGAAAGCTTTCAATAATGATTTGGTGAATTAAGGTATCATTTACCTTTGTAATATTCATAATTATCCTCCGGATTATCTCTCATATGGGTAATTTTTTCCTCATTAAACCATTAAAATCTGGTATATTTGTGTTTTTCCTATATTGGCTGCAGGGCACTTATTTGACCACTCCAGTAATGCAGAGTGCATGCATATCACTGAGTATCTGTATCACTATTATCTGGAAAATTAGCTCAGTTGACTAATTGCAAAAAAGTTGTCCCCTAATGTGTCAGTTTCTCACAAACCTGAAGCATTGTTAGTGAATACTTTATATTTTTAAAAAGTCTAGGGTATTTCTGACCCCAAACATCTGAACCCATATAGTTCCGTTGTATTGCTAAATGAGTATGTTTTTGTGCAGAAGAACATGTTGAACAATGCCCAATATAACACTTAATACATTTGGTGTATAATGTATTATATATACACCAAATGTATATTATTATATACACCAAACGGCAAAGAAAAGCTTCTTAACTTGTCTAGTACTTTTACATATTTTCCAGGCAAGTTTTACCTAAGCCATTTCTGACAGGAAGGTAACTCTTCTAGTTTTAAATACCCCAAGGGAAGTTGATTTCATAGCCTCCCTTATAAAATAAGGATCTTCACAAATGAACATGGTAAATGAACCCTAGAGCTATTGCACGCCAGATGAAATGTGTCAGTGAAAAACTTGGAATGAGTAAGATCAAGGAAACAATTCTCACCTTGCCTGAGATTAAATGAGCATAAAGCATGTGTGAAGGCTCTTAATGATGTCTCGATGGAAAGTTCTGCTTAGAGGTAGAGAATGAGGAGATAATGAACTGTGATGGAAGGGGAGAGGAAAAGAGAAGAGCATTTGAGAAAATTAAAGAAGAAATATTGAGAATTAAATGGAAAAAAGCCGTGTGGAAAGAAATACCCTACCCGTGAGTAAACGAAACAGAAAAGGCACAGAAGGGTCCCCAAATCAGAGGCTTTTTAGACTGCATCTTCAAGATATTTAATGTCTGTTGATGTGAAGCTTAAAAACTGTGAGTTGTGAATTTATATTGTCTGGTTAATCTTAAAAAAAAATTAAATCTGTAAATACTAAACCTTTACGATGGCTTTCCTCAAGAGATTCCGCAAAGGTTTCTCTACTTCCACTTTGGTTAATTTTTTAACAAATGAATTAAATATAAGGATTGCCTTCTATTCTGTTTTCTTGATACTCCTGGCTGTTTGAAACCAACCAAACAAACAAACTAACAAACAAACAAACTAAGCTTTGATTCATTTAATAAAGAAAACACTTGTTCATTGTTCTACCTCCCCAGACTCCCAGCAGATGTAAGGATAATTAAAACCATCCATTAGCATAGTTGTTGTTTTCCTTCTGGCAGCTTCGATTCTATTTTTATTTGGTTGCATCTAAGTTTTCCTTAAGAATTTCATGGAACTGTACGTGAAAGATAACTCTAGGACCCTGGATGGAACTGATAGAAAGTGGGCTATATTCACTAAGTGTGAAAGCAGGGAGCACGTTTTTTTAAATTCCCTTTATCTTTCCTTTTAGCCCAGGTGTACAGAAAGTAAATAAATATTTTGTAGTTTCTTAGAGAATTTGGATGGCATGTGTGAAACAGTCTGGATAATCTACTGTTTCATTATATTTTTTCAAATAAAATATTTTATCGAAGTATAAAAGAAAACTTTAGTTGTTAGATTGCTGTTAACTTCTCTCCAAAAAAAAATTCACCAAAACATTCCCAGTCCCCTGTGTCATTGGGTAAATAGTTTTGTTCCTAAGAAGTGTGGACATGTTTCTGTGCATCTGTCTCCTCAGCATAATTATCACCTCTCCTGTTAACCTTTATGAAACAATTCATTACTTCTTATTTTTTAAAGTCACTTGTGTATATCTTTTCACTCTGCAACACATAAAGGCAGACAAAAAGTACCTGGTTTGTTAAGCGATAATGTCCCAAAAATATTGGGGAGAGTACTACATGTAATTTTTTTAATAATAAATCACTCATCTGGTTTCAATCTTGCATTATCTGATCTTACTCTGATCAGCCCTGAATTTATTCAGGATGGTTTTTGGTGCTAGAAATATTGCGAAAGCCCAGAGAAAAGATAACTGTTTTACCTGGGCTTACTTCGAATTAAGTCTCCAAAGCAGTAAGACCAAAATAAGACTTTGATAACTAAAGAAATGATATTGGCATAAAATAGTTAATTATGTTGAGTGTTTTGAATTTTATAGTACTTCAGTACAAGAGAATGTATTTTCTATATATTTTATTTCCTTCTCAGTCTCTGAGGTGTGCTTACTGTCCAGTCTACAAATAATTGATGCCTTGGATGATCATTCATTTTGTAAATGCCATATTCAACCTTAATTCATTTTGTTTCAATGACAAACTTTATCTTGCCATTAATTTCAATAAAATATCAATAGGGTAAGAAAGCTGTATAATTTTATATGCTAGGGAAAACCAGTTAGTAAGAGCAGCAAAAATATATTAAAATCTTGCTAAATGCATGACTCTAGGCAGGAAAATCAGAACAAGACACAGTCTTACTTAAAAAATTACAATCTGTTTCACTAATATACATGGGACTTTGAGATTTTTAAAAATTATTATTTAGAGAGTAATGTTTCTCATTGTATTTAATTTTTATTTTTTATTTTGATTTTTCTTGCTATAGCATATATTCAGAAGAGTCCATAAAGCAAAGCTATATACATAATTTAACTATTGCAAAGCCAGCACCTGTGCAACCCCATCTGGGACAGGACATAGAACTTTGCTTTCTCAATTACCATCTGTGTTTTAGTCTCCAAAATAATTTGTATGCTGACTTTGTTACTCATTTAATGGCATACATTTTCTTGCTTATTCTTTATAGTTTTAACTCCTACACTTTGCACTCCTAGGTGTGCATCCCTAACCATTTTTAGTTCACTATTTAAAAAAAGAAATGGAATGACGCGGTTGGTGTCCTTGCATGCCCAGCTTCTTTCCCCAACATGACGTTTGTGATATTTAGTAGAGATGTTGCTTGCAGCTGCACTTTTTTTTTTCATTTTCAATGCTTTATTATATTTAGTATACGGCTATTTCACAATTTTTAAATCCATACTACCACTCATGGACATTTGAGTTGTTTCTAGTTATCTTTCTATCTCTTGGGTTTTTATTCAGGTGTGGAACTGCTAGGTATGTATATTTTCAGCTTCAGTAAGATAATGCTGAACTCTTTTCCAAAGTGATGTAACTATCCACTCCCATGTCCTGTGTGATATCTTCCCATTACTTCATTTTCTTGGCAGCCTTTGGTATTAGTCAGATATTTAAGTTCTCGCTGCTCTGATTGGTGTGTTTTAGTATCTTAGTGAACTTTTAATTTGTTCATCTGACTAATTAGGTTGAGTTCCATTTGGCCATTTGAGAAGTATTACTTTAAATTTCTCGCCGTGTTTTTCATTGGGTTTTCTTTCTCTATTGATTTGTGTGATTGGCACACATACACACAACATAAAAATCCTGTGTTGGTTATGTTTTTTGCAAATTTCTTCTCCTAATGAGTGATTTATCTGTTAATTCTCTTAATACTATCTTCTGAGAACATAAATAATTTTTATGTGGTCCAATTAATCAATCTTTTTCTTCATAATTATTGCTTATTATGTCCTATTTAAGAAATGTTTCTCTGCCCTAGCATAAATATAATTTTATATATTATATTCTAGAAGCTTTATTTTTTTTACCTTTTCCATTTTGCTCTATAGTTTACCTGGAATTGATTTTTATATAATTTGTAAGGTAGATGTCAAATTATTTTATTCCTAGAATTTTCCTAGAATCATTTATTGAAAATGTCCTTTCCTTCTGTGTAAAGTGGTAACTTTGTTTACAAAATGTCTTTATATGAATGCGACTAGAAATGAATTTGCCATTTTGTTTCATTTTTTCACTACTCTGTCTTTGTATCATTGCCATGTTGAATTAAAAATTGTATTTTTATAATAACTCCTGATATCCCATAAAGCAAGTCTTTTTACCTTTTTCTTCCTCAGTATGGTCTTAGCTATTTTTGTCCCTTTGCAGTTCCTGAGATTTATCTTTCCACCAGTGCCATACACAATGGGAAAGAGAGCAGGGTACAATTCCTCAAAGGAAAACTGGGTGCTTTCTAAGAAGGTTTGAATGTTGGAGATCAAAATCAACAAAAATCACTCCTCCTTAGAAGAAGATAACAGATGACAGTTTGGTACCCACCAGGTGGTTCTGTGTAAAGTTTAGTAGTAAAGGCTATTGCTAAATGTGGATATATAATATAAGGGATTCTGGACCCGCTATATTTCTCTCTCTCTCTCCCTCTCTTTCTCTCTCTCTTCCCCCCCATCTCTCTCTCTCTATATATATATCAGTGTTTCAGTACTTGATAATTTGTAACAAAAGGCTTTAGTGTGGCAGAGGATTAGAGAATTGGAAAGTTGTCTTGGTATAACTATTTTTAATTTTTTTCATAGACACTTGTGTTATCGAATGAACTAAGAGAGGTCTACCCTATAACTTAATTTCCCCAAGAGTTAAGGTATATAACTTTAAATTTTTTTTTGACAGCAATGAAGTTCAGTTAGGGTTGGTATTTAATCTTTTTTTCATTCCCAAGGATGTCCCCAAATCCAGCTGTGTTAGCCACAAAAGGAACAACTCCCTGTGCAGGTATCCCGGATACATTAGGCTTCTGGAGATTAATTGCATTTAGAGTAATGTTTAGGTTTGTGCAGGACTAAATGGTAGAATACCACAATAGTCTATTGTACTTCAAGGGACTTCAGAGATCTTTTAGTTCAATCTCCACCTGCAGAAGGAACTTGGCCTATATATCTCTGGAATATAATTGCTTAGTATCCATTCGAAGGTTCCTGGGATGACAAACGCTACTCTTTGAGACAACCTTCTCCATTATAAGGCAAGTACTAAAGTCACTGTCTTAATTAATGCTTTAAGACTTCATTACTCTACTTACTTTTTATCTCCTTTCTGCAGTGATTTTTTCATTCTAAAAACTCTAGATTAAAAAAAAATATGCTGTTAGTATTGTATGGAACAAGAAGTGAAAGCTTTGAAGTTTTTTCTAGTGCTAAAGTAGTTTTTCCCCCATGCTAGTTCCAATTACCTGCCTAAGCTTAGCCTTCTGAGGCAAGAGAATGTGTGTCTATTTTCTTTTCACATGATGACACTCCAGGTGGTGGACCAATAGCTATCATGGTCTCCTTAAATGTTTTTTTCCCTGTCTTATGTGCCATGTATTTTTAGTTGTTAAAATAAATGTGTTAAGTATCGACAAGGTATCTTTAAAAAGGAAAATGGAATTGTTTAATATGCTTTCACAGAAGCACTCATAGGACATTTGTGGAACTTGATGTTATTACCAAATTTCAGGACAAAGCTAAATAGACTAGCTTGACATTCAGAATTAAGTTTCAGCTATTACTGAATGTTTACCTGAATCCTCAGTATGAACACCTGTCAGTAGAGCACATGTACTGAGCGGTACTTTTGTTAAGGACACTGATACCGTGGAAAGAAACACCAGTCTGTTATTAAAAGGTTATGTGTCTATGTAAAAATTTTCTAAATAATGAAAGGCATAATCATAACTCTCCTTTTGATAAAAAAAAAAGCCGATGAAAGCATTACTTTAATTTGTAAAATCATGGCGGTGAAAGCTTGTTAGATGGCCTGTGTCAGTAGGTGCCTCACCTGCTCGATGAACAGAACTGCCATTTCAAGGTCACGTGCATGGAACCAAGTTCCCATGCAAAGAGTTAATAACACATATTATCCACTCTTTTAAGTAACAAAGAGGTTTTTATTGAGTGGACAATATAGTAATGGAATTAAGAAAAATAGCTATGGCATTGAAATACATTTCTTAATATTGTCCTCCTAAGTTGGGTAATTTGTAAGAAAATGCTCATCATGTATAGCTATTAGAAAAGTTTTTTTTAAAACAGTAATGTATATTTGTATTGGTAGATATACCCTGAAAAAAACTAACTGCTTGATTTTCCAAAGCTTGAGTGTTCTAAAGACTAATTCATCTTTTCTGCTTTTGAGAGTATATTGGTCTTTTGATTACTTATAACAAATAATATTGCAGAAACTTCTTTTTGGATATTTCTATAACACATTCCTCGAAGTGGGATTACTGGGTTCAAAGTATTTGATTTCAGCTTTTGATATACGATGTCGAATTGTTCTCTAATGACATTGTGGTTTCCAATCATACTGGCATGTGGCTTTGGACACGTTTCCTCACATTCTCTCCAACACTGAATAATAGTCACAATCTAACAGTTACAATCATTTTATTTTGGGAAAATCAATAGTCCAAAAATGACATCCTATTTTAATTTTCAAAATTTTTTGTTAAAGAGATTGTAATTTGAGACCATTTTAATATATTTTCCTGAAAATATCTTTTCCTCATTTTTAATTGTATTTGTCTTCTTTTTAATTTTTTAAATTTTTTGTATATTTTATTGATTATGCTATTACAGCTGTCTGATTTTTTTCTCCCCTTTATCCCCTCTGCCCTGCACCCCATCCCATCATCCCAAGGTCAACATTTTCCTGCCACCACTTTCCCCAGCCACACGCCTCCCCACCTCCTGCCCTCCAACCTTCCCCCATTTGGCTTTGTCCATGGGTCCTTTATGCATATTCCTTGATGACTCTTCCCATCCCTTTCCCTTGTCATCCCCCTCCCTCCTCCCCTCTACTTACTGTCAGTTTTTTTATTTCAATGTTGCTGGTTATATTTTGCTTGCTTGTTTATTTTGTTGATTAGTTTCCACTTATAGGTGACATCATATGGTGTCTGTCTTTCATTGCCTGGCTTATTTCACTTAGCATAATGCTCTTCAGTTCCATCCATGCTATTGTGAAGGGTAGTAGCTCCTTCCTTTCTGCTACATACTATTCCATTGTGTAAATGTACCATTGTTTTTTTAATCCACTCATTTACTGTTGGGCAGTTAGGTTGCTTCCAGTTCATGGCTACTGTAAATTGTGCTGCTATGAACATTGGGGTGCATTTATTCTTTTGAATTGGTGTTTCTGGATTCTTAGGGTATAATCCTAGCAGTGGAATTGCTGGGTCAAAAGGCAGTTCCATTTTTAGTTTTTTGAGGAAATTCCAAACTGTTTCCCACAGTGGCTGCACCAGTCTGCATTCCCACCAACAGTGCACTAGGGTTCTGTTTTTCTCCACGTGCTAACCAGCACTTCTTTGTTGATTTGTTTATGATGGCCATTCTAGCTCGTGTGAAACCTTGGACAAGGGTTTGATCTCCAAAATATATAAAGAACTCACACGACTCCACTTTAGGAAGACAAACAACCCAATTAAAAAATAGGCAAAGGACCTGAACAGATACTTCTCTAAGGAGGACATACACAGGGCCCATAAACACATGAAAGGATGCTCAGCATCACTAGCCATCAGAGAGATGCAAATTAAAACCACAATGAGATAATAATTATATTTGTGTTTTTACTATTAAATTATTAGAACCCTTTTAAAATTAGAGCTGTTATATGTTGCCTATTATCTATGATGCAAATATCTTATTCCAGTGTGGTATTTGTCCTCTAACTTTGTTTATGGAAGTATTTCTTGTAGAATGCCTACTTTTTCCTCCAAACTTTTAATATACTAATCTTTTACAAATTATGATTTTCCATCATGTTTAGGGCAGCTTTGTCTACCCCAACATTATAAACTGATACTCTATATTCCTCTTTTTTATACTATTTCTTTTTTTTAAACTGGATGCCAAAACAGAAATAAATGGAATATAATAATTGTTAATATATATTAATATATATAATATAATATAATATTATAATATATATAATATATATATATTATGGGGTGCTTCCTGTGAGGCAGAAAATTTCCTAAGATCTCTACACACCCTAATCTATTTAATCTTCAAAACAATCTGATAAATTAGATTTTCCCCACTTGACGGGTAAGGCCAGGAAACACAGAGAGATTAAGAAATTCATGAGGAGTCACTCAACAGGCTGGTGACGAATCACGAATCCCCCTTCTGCAGTCCACCTGCCTCCTGAACCCATCCAGTAAGCCATAATTAATTAATCACTAAAAGAAATAAGTTTACTTAAGAATTACATTTGAATATCTCTTTATTTCCAGTACCCTATTGCATTCCATGGGGAATATAGTAGAAATTTAAGTGCTCTTTCTTTTTACACGAAATGCAGAACTGAGAAATTTGATGAGTAACTTGAGAAAGTAAAGCAAAAAAAATTATTAGATCAAACAATCAGAAAACAAATTGTGTACTTCAGAAATGAGTAGCTCTTGGTGATAAAATTCATTGGTTTTATAAAATGAAGGTGTTGTTTTTGGCTGTCCTTCTTACCTCCCTCTGAAACATGAATTATATGTTGAATCAAAGAGGAACTTTGGAGGAACAGAATTCACTGCATTTGGAATATTTTTAAAAAACTCAAATAAGAAAAAATATTACAATTCAATATAGTACATCATGTCACCTTAGAGGTTACCTGAAATAATCAATTTATCTTAGGAAAGAAGGAAAAGAAATTCATAGAAGAAAGTGATGTTTTCATGACACTTGTTAGCGGTTCTGGGACAAGACCTCATTTCGATAGTTCCTAAATCACTACACTTTCCATTGCCTCCTGTTATTCTGCTACATATTGTTTATACTGTAATGACCTTGATTGAAATAATTTTTGACCTGCTAATTAAGCAGTGACCATACCTTGAAATATTAAGCAACATCTTTATACTCATATAAATGACAAGAACAGTGTATCTTCAAGGGGGCGGGGTGGGGGGAACCCTGACCTTGTGAAGTCCTTCCTCTATGGATTTGGTAGAAATTTCCAACTCAGTTTCACCTCCTATATTTAGATACTTTAATAGCATTCAAGGTTACCATAAGAAACTATTTCTGGCACTGTTTATTTCCTCTCACCTATTGTTCATTTTTTTTACTTTACTGCAAACCAGAAAAAAAATAGAACAGATGAAATCCAAATATCTATTTAAAGAATATTTAAACGTTTAGAAAGGATCTTGAATCTTATCCCTAATAAAATTATTGCTTAACTTTCACATTTTCTCTTATTTTGATGATATTTATTTTGATTACATTTATTCAAATGGAAGATATAATGTAAAAAATAATATATTTACTTTCACATATACACAGAATTTGGTCTTTTTTTCTTTTACTTTCAGGGAAGTTTCAGAATGGTAAACAATATATATCTTGCTCTCACTCACATCCTCTTCCCGACAGACTCCATTCTGGTGGTTCCTTTGAGCAGAGTGTCCCATGTTCGCATATGTTAAGGAATTTGCTATAGGAGGAGAATCCTCTGCCATTAAACAGTGATGGTAACTGACCCCTACTCAGTCAGAAATATTCTTATACCACATTTCAGCTATTTAGTCTTTTGTGTTGAGAGCCCATATAGTTATTTGATGGAATTATATACGTTTTGCATTAATCTTAATCAAGAGAAGAATGATTCATTCATTCATTCATTCATTCATTCGTTCATTCAGATTTATTCCTCTGGCCTGGTAATGACAGAGGAGGGGAGAGGGGGGAAAGTGGAGCTGATGAGGAAAGGACAAAGGCTGAGTCCCCAGCACAGGTCTGAAGTCAGGCAGCCTGAGTTCTGTCACTTTCCGAGTGTTACGTTTGTGGAATTATTTAACCTCCTTGTTTCTCAGTTTCCTCATGTTTAAAAGGACAGCAAGGCGTGGTAGGCATTAATTCAAGTAACGTTACTGTTAGTTTTATATACCTTTGTTTTGAAGGGTTTTTTTTTGGTTTTAAATGTCTTTTTTTTTTTTTGCAATAAATGACTTTGAGTTTTGTGAAACATAGTATGATATACAAAAGAAGAGTGTTTACAAAGTATATATTTTATTCAAGTGTATAAAGTTGTCCACATTTTATACTGTTCAGAGCTTTAAAAATATTGTTTATTTTTAAATAAACAATTGGATGGAATTATTGAATCTTAGGACAATTTTATGTCATAGCCATTATGGTCATTAATATCCTCGTATAGACAAAAACTCTTGTTCAGAGTTGCAGAAACCAAAAGTAGCTAAGACAGAAATGAAACATGACCGCATAAATCCTAGTACGCTGCTCTTTCTATCTGATGCTGCCTTGCTCAGCACCTAGGCACTTGATAGGAGGTAGACAAAATAGGGATTTAAGAACATGTTAACAGATATAGATTGGAGCAATTGCCCTTTAATAATTGTCAACTAATAATACTTAGTGTCCTTTTTTTCTTTTCTGTTTTGCAGTAAAAAAGAAATGCTGCAAAGAAATGTAAAGAAAGAGAGTACGTCTGTTATTCACTTAGAACAAACTGGTTAAGATTTTTAGGATCTTAATAAATTTTAGGTACAGTAGTTAAAAAGGTTAAAGTTGAGTGAGGGGCCATAAAAACTTTTGATGTAAAGTTTGACATTCTTAAGCTATCACTGGAAGTCTGAAAATTATGAAGCAGTCAGAGTAAGTTAGAAGGATGTATACAAATGAAGCATGAGGTGCAAAACCTGTATGGAATGACGTTCTCTACAGTGTATCTGCACACATAGGATTGAGTGTGTGTTCATGTGTTTGTGTAATATAATCCAAGTTTAGATAGTGAACATTTTGCAAATTATTGTTGATGAGAATATTCAGATTTCATATTCCTTTGACTTTTCTATAAATTGTATTATTTTCTATATTTCTGTGAATTTTCTTTAATGATTATATTTGACTTTTGAGTAGCTTTCTTCATTTATTAAATATTTTAAGTAACCACACTGTACCATACAGAATACAAAGATGAGGAAATCACATTCTTAGTTGGATATTGACATTGCTGAATGGAGAGAGTACTGATCTGGATTTCGAGTGTGTTTATGCCCTCAATATGCAGGCCAAATAATTTTCTCTAACACACTGGATGATAATTTATTCTAGTTATATAAATACTCTATTTGTATGAGTCATATTCTTAAAATCCTGACAGAAAAAGCAAATTCACTAAGAAATAAATGAAAACAATTTCTCAATGGAAATGTTGCCAAGTCCATATAGGATTATAATAGATTAGAATCACCCATAATGGCAGAGATTATTTTTTAAATGATTTGCACCATTGTGCTGCCCTGTTAATAAATTTGACACAACAACATATTAACAGCAAGATCTGAGCTGATGAAAGCTGGGACACCGTATCATGCTTCCTAGTAAGGACAAGACACCAGAAACTCAACAATAAAGCAAATATCTTCATCAACCTCATTAACCCCAGGTGACATGATCGTATAACTGCAGAGTTTACCAATCAATATTTCTAATAAATAATTACCCAGATAAAGGCTAAACTACATTTTGGTATTCCCAATTTAAAAGACAGAGGAAAGTATATATGTTTCAAGAATTTTCTCAACAATAGAAAAATTGTAAATACTGTGTTATTTAATAAAGGGATAAACACTATCTGACAACAATTTCCAACAAAACTGTCAGCTTTTGAAGTTTTCTCAATTGGCTCAATTTTACATAGCTTTCTACTCGAAGTTCAAGTTGGAGTCAAAACAATTATGCAAAATAAAGTGTTGAGGCAGCTAAAACTATTGTTTACTAACTACTTCCTAGTTCTTATGTTTTTGTTTTCTCACAATTATATCAACTTTTAAAAAAGAGTAACATTTCGTGGCCATTTATTTCTCACTTTCTGTTTTTTAGAGCAGGAACAAATACTGTCGTATACTTGCTGTGTACAAGGCCTTTGCTATAATGTCTTGCAAAGCTGCTGTCCTCATGGAGTTTGTATCTGTGATACCATAAGGCTGTGCTAAGTAAAGAAACACAGTATAGCGCTCATAAGTAGTATAACATTAGACAACCTATTCATCATCCCTGTGCCTTTATTTTCCAATTTTTAAGGTAGAAATAATAATAATACTTTCCTACTAGACTTTATGAGGTGCAAATAAAATAATTTTCCCTGAATATTTAGACAATTGGCATATGTTAAGTGCTCAGTAAGTTAATAAAATAAGATTGTATTATAATGGTTCAAAAGAAATAGGTTACATCTGCTTTAGACTTCAGGAAAAACATGGTTTCTGAGATGGACTGTAAGATTTGATTTTAGGAAGTGGAGAAGGAAAGGCTCTGAAAAAGAGGCTGTTTCAGGTGAGAGAGCCAAGATTTGCAGATGGGACTTTGTGTCACATTTAAGGAAAAGTCATCCAATTTCATTGGTATGAGCAGTAAGCATGAAAGTTTATGATCAAACTAGATAGAAGCATTTTGTTGGGATCAGGCAGTGGGAGGGTTGCTAGGCCAGTCTAAGAAGGTTTTCCTTAATTTAGAAATTACCCAAAACCCCAGATATGATTAAACTTGGAGGCTGATATGATTAAATTTTTATTTTAGAAAATCAATAGATTTAGTTTGTTTCAAAAAAGAGTTTGGTGAGGGATATGTTGTATGTCATTGCTAAAAATACAAAGAAGCAGCTTAGTGATAAGATGACTCAAAAACTGGGCATTTAGTGAGGATGTTGGGAAATTAACTTTTGTTTGTATTGGGCATCTACTATAATTTTTAAAAAATGTTAGTTGTGGAGTAACCAATAAAAATGCTTGGAATAAAGCAAAGTGTCCAGCTATGATAGCATAACTGGGTTTGAAGTAATTGTTTCAGTAAACAACCAAGGACAGTGGTTAAAACAGGTTAAACAGCTGCTTTTAAATGTTGAGCAATGGGAAATTTAGGACAAAGAAAAGAGAATAAAATGAGGATAGCTCTATGATCAACTTGGCTTTTTTTTTTTTCTTCTTGAAAACACTTCCCTAATCTTTATGCAAAGGGTAAAAGCCAAGAATCCAGTGGTCTCCCTGGTGGAAGTGGCAGAAATAGAGTTCAGGGAGGCCGAGATTTCTGGAATTTGGAAGGCAGGAGGGAGCTATGGAAAAAAAGAGCTCCAGAGCCCTGAATAGTGGTATCACGGAGACTGTTGTTGAGTACAAGCCAGCCAGATGTGGAGGGAAATTCTATAGGCCTATTAGGGAATGAGTAAGGGGCTATATAATATGATCAATTTTAAAGATCATACAAGGCTAGATGTTCAAGTTCCATCAAGCTAGAGTAAGAAAAACTGTTATAATACCTCAGACATTTATAATGGACCCCATGAGGGACATGCCTCAGAAATGGATTTCAATTTACCATAAAATAAAGTCTCCATGAGGCCTGCTACCCCCTCACCCCCCAAAATCCATAAAGAAACCTCAAAAGGGTCAGGCTGGGCTTCCTATAACTGCCTGTTAGAAGAAAAGTCTAACACATTTTTCAAAAAGTCAACAAAATATGGTACTCAACAATGTTCACAGTTTCCAGAAACAATTTAGCAAGCATTCAAAGAAATACCTAACCCTAATCTCCTTAGGAAAAAAAAAATTGATAAAAGAAGCTGGAAATTATAAAAGTGATGAAAATATCAGAAAATCACTGAAACCACTTGTTATAAAAACATGCTCAGGATTTAAATAAAAATAGGAATGACATAATAACAGATCAAAAATCGCATAAAATGGAACTTATAAAGCCATGATGTAAAAGACCTGAAAAGAAAATTCAATGATCTAGATTAATAGTAGTTTACAGAATGCAGAAAAAAGCAGTGAATTTGAAGACATAGAAATAGAAACTTCCAAACTGAAACACAAATGTAAAAAAATAAAAGTAAAATTAAATTCTCAGGAATCTTATGGGACTTTTGAGACAATATCTTGTGGTATAACATGGAGACAGGACAGAGACATTTTTGAAAAAGTCATGGTCAAATTTTCCTAATTTGATCACACTGATAACCAACAGCTCAAAAACAAATCAAACAGGATAAAATAAGGCCAAACAAGACCATTGTAAGCTAATTGAACCAGCATTAAAGAAAAAGTTGTAAAAGAAGAGAAAGAGGGCATGCCATTTGGGGCAGAAATTAGAATATTTATGGGCCTTCCACCAGAAATAATTCAAGATTAAAAGCAAAGGATTGTACTTTTTAAGAATGCTAAAGGAAAAATAAATATTCTATATTTCTACATGCAGTTAATTTTTTTTAACTAAAAAGGTAAAATAATGATTTTTTTCCAAGAAAAAAACTAAGAGATTTCATCATTAACAAACCCACACTACAGACAATGAAAGGAAAATTTAGGATAAAGGAAAGTACTACTACTTAGAAATGAGAATCCAAAGAAAATAATAAAGAGTGCTGACATTTGTGTATATGGGGGTATATGTAAATTGTTTATTTTTCTGTTATGTAATTTCTTTAAAAGGTAATACATTATTTAAAGCAAAGCCATAACAATGTATTGTGTGCTGTGTAACACACATCAAAATCAAAGGGGTGACAGCACAATGAAAAGATGGAAAAAACTGAACTGTCTTTTTGTAAGATTCTTACATTGTATATGAAGTTATAATAATTATTTTAAAGAAGGTAATGCTAAATGAAAGATGCTTATGCATATCATAAGCCACTCAACAACCATGCAAATACTCAGAATAGGTGCAGTTGATATACAAATGATAGAGATAATATGAAATAATGTTCAAGAGATCAACAAAAAGAAATTACAAACAGATAGAAAATAGGAAGCAAAATGATTTTTAAGCTGAGGCTATAATTATATTAAATATAATAAAAGTCCAATACAGAGAACTTCCAGTCAAGATGGCAGCATAGGCAGATATGGCTCACTTCTTGACACAATCATATCAAAATTACAATTTAAATATATAACAACCATCACTTGGAATCATCAGAAATCAAGTTGAATGGGTGTCTGACAACTATGGAATTAAAGAAATCACATCCATCCAGACTGGTAGGAGGGGTGCAGACGTGGAACAGGCTGGTCCCTCACCCACATGTGGTGGATATAAATTTGGGAGGGATATCTCAGGAGTGAGGAATCCCAGCCCCACCCCAGGCCCCTGAACCCAGGGTCCCATTGCCAGGAAAATAAGCTCCCACCAGTTCTGGCTGCAACAATGAGCAGGGATTGAGTCAGTGGAAGAAACTGCTGGACATCCAAGCAGTTCCTCTTAAAGAACTCATACACAGCCTCACCTACTCAGACTCACTCCCTCTAAGCTTCAGCACCAGGGTAGCAGCTTGAAAAGAATCCATGGTATACAGGGAGAAGCTAAAGTGTCTGACATCAGGGCAAGCAGAGGCCATTGTCCCTTTTCTAAACCCTTCCTGCATAGAGATGGCAAAATGGTGCTGTATCTGAGACCCCGCCAACCTAACACTGTTTGACCCACTTTGGAGATCCCCAGAGACTCCACCATACCCAATTTATGGGCCCACCCAGGCTGCTTTTCCATATGAATGGCTGATCTTGGCTCATGCTTCACAAATTCCTAAATCCTGTCAACAAGCAACAGCTGGCCTCAGTGAGCCACAGGCCTGGCATTATCAGTGGCCAGCCTAGATTCACAGCTTGACTTCTCTTAGGAATATATCCAAGCCCAGCATAGCAGCAGTCATCTCAGGTTGCTTTATAGCTCAGGAAGAGTGGCCCTTGGTAAAACACAGATGAGGTCTGCCCTTGGCCTGTACCACCTGGAAAACTCTAAGGCCAGTGCACCCAGTGGACAACTACAGACCATGTTGGAGCACCACCACCCTGCTCCTACACAGCTGATCCTCAAGGAAGGGTAGAGGTTGGTGGTAAGTGGTCAAGCCAACACTTGCAGCTCTCTGGCCTGGGTAAATACCTCCCACTGATCTGCCAAAATCAATAAGGCTCAACTACAATAGGAGGGTGTACTCACTCAGCCCACATGATGGACACACTTTTAGTACCCAGCTCGGGTGATAGGCGAGGGTGTACCACTGGACCCTACAGGATACCTGCTATATTAGGCCACACTACCAAGACACAGAGTCAAAACAGCTCTAACTAACATATAGAAACAAACACAGGGAGGCTGCCAAAATGAGGAGACAAAGAAACATGGCCCAAATGAAAGAACAGATCAACACTCCAGAAAAAAAGAGCTAAACGAAATAGAGATAAGCCATCTATCAGAGGTGGACTTCAAAACACTGACTATAAGGATTCTCAAGGAACTTAGTGAGGACCTCAACAGCATAAAAAAGATCCAGTCAGAAACATACTCTAAATGAAAGAACAATTTACAGGGAAACAGCAGTATGAAGGTGAGATGAAGGTGAGAATCAAATTATTATATGGAATATAAAGAAGCATAAAACAACCATTCAGGACAACAAAAGAAAAAGGAATTAAAAAAAAAAAACAAGGTAGTGTAAGCAGCCTCTGGGACAACTTCAAGCATTCCGACATTCACATCATAGGGGTACCAGAAGGAGAAGAGAAAGAGCAAGAAATTGGAAATGTATTTGAAAAAATAATGAAAGAAAATTTTCCTAATTTGTTGAAGGAATAGACATGCGATTCCAGAAAGTACAGAGAGTCCCAAACAAGATGGATACAAAGAGGCTCACTCCAAGACACACCATAATTAAAATACCAAAGGTTAAAGAGAGATTCTTAAAGGCAACAAGGGAAAAGTCATTAGTTACCTACAGAAGAGTGTCCACAAGACAGTCAGCTGATTCCTCAAAAGAAACTTTGCAGACTAGAAGGGATTGGCAAGAAATATTAAAAGTCAGGAAAAGCAGGGACCTACGGCCAAGATGGATCTACCCAGCAAAGATATCACTTAGACTCAAATGGCAGATAAAGAGGTTCCCAGACAGGTGAAAAAAAAAAGAAAACTAAAAATGTTCATCATCACCAAATGATTATTATTTGAAATGTTAAAGGGATTTATTTAAGAAAAAGAAGAAGATCAAAACTATGAATAATACAATGTCAAAAATACAAATCTATCAACAATTGAATCTAAAACATGAACTAAGCAAACAAGAAGAACAGAGATAGAATCATAGATACAGAGATCCATGCCAGATCATTGTCAGGTATGCTGGGAGTGTAGGGGAATGGGTGAAGAGTTTAGGAAACTGAGAAGTACAAATAGATAGTTATGGAATAGCAATGGGGATGTAAAGGACAGTATGGAAAATGGAGTAGCCAAAAAACTTACATGCATGACCCATACACATGAACAATGTTATGGGGATTACCTGAGGGAGTGGGAGGTGCTGGGTGGAGGTAGTGAATGGAAAAAATCAGCATAATCAATAAAATAAAATTTTTAAAAAGTGCAATATAGAATGAAGCCCTTTCTATATAATAGAGACTCATGAAATACTTGGGTATAGGCATAACAAAATATATGCAAGATCTGAACAATGAAAAACTATAAGTAACTGATAAGAGAAATTATATAAGATTTAGCAGAATGGAGAGCTATACTATGTTTATTGTTAAAAGTTAATTTGATGACATTTAGATTCGGTGCACACAATCTAAATTTTATCAGGCATTCTTGTAGAAATTGACAAGCTAAATATAAAATTTATATGGAAATGTAAAGGACCTGGAATATTGAAACCTATTGTGTAAAAGAAGAAAAATGGAGCTATTTAAATTACCTGATTTCAAGAATTATTATAAAGCCACGGTAATCAAGAACAAGTGATACTAGTATAAATATTGACACAAATATTATTGGAAGAAAATGGAGAGTCCAGAAATAGACCTGCACAATGTTGCCAAGGCAATTCAGTGGGGAAAGATAATGAAAAAATAGTGCCAGGAAAAATTGGATAGACATATGCCAAAAAATGAATCAGAGCCCTTACTTCATACCGTAAGGGGGTGGAAGGATTGAGCAAAAAGGAAAAAGGACTCATGGACATGGACAACAGTGTGGTGATTGCTGGAGAGAGAAGGGTATAAGGTGACTAAATGGTAATGGGAAAAAAATACAATTAAGATTTAAATACAAAAAAAAAACCCCTTCAAATCCATCATACAGCTAAATAAAATAGTGAAGGTATAAACTTTTAAAAGAATAATTTGGAGAAATCTTAATGACATTGGATTTAACAGAATTTTCTTGTAGGACATAAAAACCATGAAGTATAAATTAAAAAATTGACCAATTTGACTTCATCGAATTAGATACTTGCCCTTCAAGACACTTACAGAAATGAGAAGGCAAGCCAAAATCTAGGATAAAACACTAACAAAGCATATATCTGAGAAGGGCTTTACCAAAAAATATATAGAGATGTTATAACTAAGTAAGAAACCCAATTAACTTGGAAAAAAGACTTTAAAAGATATTTAATCCATAGATATATTTATGCACACATACATACATATATTTTATATGTATATATCATATAATATACATACACACATAATCTTATGTCTGTCTAGTCCCTTTATTAGTGAATTTCTTGTCCTGCCAATCAATAGAGCAGCGCCTTTTCCTAACCATCATCACATATATTACATATTTAGCCACAAGTCAGCATTCAACACTTCAGAAGTAATCAGTGAATATGTATGATGTCGGTGTAAACTGAAAAAAGTCCATTTAATATGGCTAACGAGGTATTCATTTAGGTAAGCTGGCTGCCTTTTAATGAAACCTGGCCTGCATCCAGGGTAATGATGCAAAGTAAGTGAGCAAAAGCTTCAGGGTGCATGGAATGGGAACAGGATACCTACATCCCTTGAGGTGATGAGGAAGAGGCAAGACATCTTCCAGATCTATACCCCCAGCCCCCTTCTTTTCCTTTCAACTATTTATTGCAAAAAGTAAAAGAAAAGAAAAGATATATAAACAATTCATTTTTTTTCTTTTTAGACTATCAGTGGGTAGGCAAAGGTGAATGGACATTTAATAGAGTTTGAATGTTGACTGAATAAATTGAAACTAAAATATTTAATAAAGAATAAATGATTATTTTCAGCTCAATTAAACAGCTCTAACTAATGCCATCCCTCTCACTCAGCAGTGTTCTAGGCAGAGAAATAATGTACAGTTACTGAATGGTCAGATTCATGATTTCAAGCATTTTATGATCTCTTTATCCTGTTATATAGTATTTTGATACTTTGCATTAATGATATTTCCAGGATTGTTACATTGTTAAAGTAACAAGTCCCACCCCATCTAAAAGAAATATGGTATGGGACTTCAAAGTATAATTTATTTTAAAGGTGGGGTTGGAACAGGGTGTGAGCTTGAAGACCTTCGAACTCAGAACTCAGTGTTTTACTCATTTCAGAAATTTCTAGACAGTTATGTTCCTGCTGAGAATCACAGAACTCCTTGGAACTTATGGTCCATGAGCATCCAATTTGAAAGTCAATGACAAAGATAATTTTGCAGCAATCTGCATTATGTTTTTTCAAATTTTATTCCCAAAAAACATAGCAAGAACAGTCAGAAAATCTAGTTTTAATACTAACTAAATGGATCTGTTTGGATAATTTTAATGTATAAAAGTCCTTTTCTTAATAACTAAAAATTGAACTAATTTTAGTCTTGTGGTGGAAATATCAGATCATCCAACCCATAATGTTATTCTCAGAGCGTCATTTACTCATGCATATGCCACAGTATTAACCGGCAGCCGGAGCTGTTCTAAGTGCTAAGGATAAAACAGTGAATAAGATAAAGTCTGTGTACTTATTAAACTTTCCTTTTCAGGAAAGAGACAATAAAAAAGTCAAACAATTTAAAGAGTTGATATGTCATTTATGTCAGGTAGTTACCAGTATGTGAAAGCAAAGCATGGTAAAGGAATAGCATAAATGGGGAAGGTGCTATTTTAGATTAGGGATCAGGGAAGCTGGGGATTATATTCAGAGAAAGATCTGAATGAAACTGAAATACGGAGTGAGTAATAATTTACCCTGCAAGTATTCAGGGAAACCAACATGGAGTTCATTGGTAAATGCGATAATGGCCTTAATCAAGTAATGAGGTTAGAAGCCTGGTTGCAGTGGATAGCTGGAGAAGCGGGGAAGAGAGTAGGTATTGACGGTTTTTTCAATCACACTGGCTGAATTAAGGCAGGAAATACCATATGATCTCACTTATAAGAGGAATCTAATGAACAAAGTAAACTAAGAAGCAAAACAGAACCAGAGACACGGAAACCGGGAACAAACTGACAGCTGCCCCAGGAAAGGGAGGAAGGAATGATTGAAAGAAGGGGAAGGGATTAGCCAAAGAACAGGTACGAGTGACCCATGGACATGGGCAACAGTGTGGGAGCTGGGGGTGGACTGGATGGAGGAGGGCAAGGGGGAAAAATTAGGGCAACTGTAATAGAATAACCAAGAATAAAAAATAAAATAAGGAAAAATGCAGAAAATAAATATTTCTTAAATAAGTGATGGGAAGAATGGCCTAGTTTTTGTGACTCATTGTAATGCCATTTTACTTTGATGACATTTCATAAATTTGTGACTATCATTTTTTTCTAAACACTGAAAGTTTTTTACTTATTTTGCCAAAGTATGTATTTTGTGGAGCCATCATACATAAACAGATATCCTTAGAACATCACTAAATAATCTCATGAAATTGTTAAATTTGCACATTGCCAGATGATGTTACATTGAAATATATATTGAGGATCCACTATTGTAAATGGTGTGCTAGAATCTCCAGTATTTATAGTTCTACATAAAAACATATATACTGACCTGGACCTCAGGATCTACTTATTCTAGGAATAAATGAAAACAAACTAGTACAGAAATAAAAAGAACACATGGCAGTCCATGAATATTCTCCAAAATGTTTTGTTTTGTTTTGCTTGTGTTTTAGCCTGAATAATGGGTTAACATCTGCCTGGGGTGATCAGAGGGTTTGGACTGTAAGACTTCAGAGGATGAGTAGGATTTTATCAGGTATTGGGAGAAAGGTATGGTTCAGAGAAAGATGTTCAAAAAGGGCCAGAGGTAAACCTTGGGCAGGAAGGTATGAGACATATCCAAGGCATGGTAAATGATCTGTTTGGGCACATACAGAAAGAACTGTCAAAGGGAATTAAAATGTATTAAGTGCTTTTTGTGACCTAAAATTATCTCAATAAACTTTTGCACAATCCACTTCAAGTTTTCTTATTTTACTAATGAGGAAACTGTGGTGGAAAAGTTACATATGTAGTAAGTGGGGCATAAAGTCAGCATTTCAAAGCTTAGGTCTCTGAAGTGTCTTTTCTACTGCAGTTTACTGTCTCTTAGATATATTAGGAAAGAATGATTGTGCCCAGATTTTGATAGACATTTTATACTTGCAGAATATTAACTTAATTAAGTAATAAATATGCTTGACCCTTGAATTATGCAATTTAAACTAAGTAGATCCACTTATACATGGCTAAATTAAATATACAGTTGGCCCTTCATATCTCAGGGTTTCATGTCTGTAAATTCAACCAACTGTGGATCAGAAATAGTATTTTCAAATCTGTAGATGTGGAGGGATGATATAAATTACATTCACACTTTTGATTGTGCAGGTGACCCTAATCCCCACCTTGTTCAATGATAAGCTGTACATAATAAATAATAATATTAAATAATATAAAAGGCTTTTTGAATAGGCATTGGAGCAATCAGAATTGTGCTTTGGAAAATTAATCAAGTGGCTGAGTCTAGAACTGTTTGTTACAGAGAAGTCAGGACAGAATACACCAAGCATAAGTCAAATGCAGTCATGCCCAGATAAGGTGGTAAGAGGATGATGGCCACGGAGGTGTGTCATCTGCTCTCCATCCCAGAAAGAACCTGCTACCCAGCTGAAAGTTGTACAGTTAGTAGACAGATTCCTACTGTTAGTGCTTTCAGTATCCACATTGGTTTTTGATCCAAAGCAATGTTTTTTTTCTAGGCAGTTTGTTAGCAGTCACTGAGCATTTCAAGAGTTCTATAGCCTGACCATTTCTGCCCAATGTGGGAATCCTATAACAGGAACTCTGTGAGTTAGCCAAGACTGTCAGATCTTTGCAGTGGTTTGATGCTGAATCCTGCTTCTCTTCTTCCTGGAACTCCTTTTCTTAAACACTTTTCAGATCTGTATCACAGTCTGAAGGTTTTCCCTACCCAATCTTCCTTCTTTCCCTTTTATTGATTAAAGGCATTATTCCCAACTAATCTCATGTTCTCTAAACTCAACCTCAAAAATGTTTGTCCTCACCCTGGCCAGTAGCTCAGTTGGATAGAGTGTTGTCCCAGTGCTCCCCAAGATTGTGGTTTTGATCCCTGGTCAGAGAACATACAAGAATCAACCAATGAATGCATAACTGAATGGAACAACAAATCAATCTCTCCCTTTGTCTCTCTCTCTCTCCCTCTCTCTGTCTCTTACAAAATTAGTAAGTTTTTTAAATGTTTGCCCTGAGATAATTAAGGTATGAAAATCAAACAGTGAAGATAGATGGGAGAGCTGTTGCTAGATTATGATGACAATGACGTGATGATGATGATGCCAAAGATTATATTGATTTTAGCATCACTTCAGATTTTTTAATAGTATCACACAGAAATGCAGTTTATAAGTGTGCAATTTCTAGAGATGACCATGTATCTAAAGGGGTGGAATCCAAGAAAGAGAGAAAAATTCAGAAAAAAAGGAGGCTCAAAGATGAAACAGGATACTTTGCCAACAGAGAAAAGAGTTTTGGCGATGAAGGGGGAATCAATATACAGAAAAATGCCATGTTACCTGCTTTTTTGTTTGTTTTTGAAATGTGACTCTGTTCTTCAATGTTAGCATTAATGACTCGGAGAAACAAGGACTGAGAGGTGTCGCAATCTCCTAGAATTTTGTTTCTAGATCTTAATTATGTCAAAAACCCTGAGTGAACATCACTTGCCCTCTGAAGTAATAGATATATCTTTTGTTAGTAGTATTTTTGATAAGGAATTAATATAAGGGCCATAATCAACTACAGTTAAGACAGATATTCATTATTAGAATGAATATAATTGATCAAAAGAACAGAACATTTGAAGATAGGCACACATATTTAGTTTGTCTTTCTCTTTGCAGTTCTGACAAGTTTGCATTCTTTTTCTACCCTATTTGAAGCTTAAGTTGGTTTGCACCTTTATTTTCTAAAGTATGA
Organism: Mormoops blainvillei; assembly: GCA_004026545.1. Taxonomy (NCBI): domain Eukaryota; kingdom Metazoa; phylum Chordata; class Mammalia; order Chiroptera; family Mormoopidae; genus Mormoops; species Mormoops blainvillei. The sequence continues at coordinate 56,552 of PVJD01005178.1, read as the reverse complement.
CTTTCAGATTGATGTTACATATGGCATCCGCATTATTATACTTACTTAAAACTGTGTTAAGAAGGGGAAAATAGAAGAGTAGGGTTTTGAATAATGACTTTACTTGTGAATATTTAGCCCAATTAACAGTGTCATTTCTTTGGTGCTTTTCACAGCTGATCTGTAGTCTTTACCACGCAAAGTTGTGTACTCAATTTTATGTAATATAATTATTTAAGTTATGGTCTTAACTCTGCCCTTCTACGTTATTTGAAGCTAGACATACTCATTAGGAAAGAACAGTGTATTTCTGAGTAAAATTGGGCTATAATTCCTATAACCTGCTGTGTGTATTCAGAGAACAACTCTCCAACTGTGATTTTAATATTACATTATTTATCATGGAGGAAACTTGCCGACTTATTTCAAGTGAAAAGCCAAGATTATGCCTTACAGGGATAATAATGACATTTATTCTGTATAAAAGTATTGATCTAATTATTTCTTTAATGGTCCTGGAAGAAACATGTTGTTGCTTTCATCACCGTTAGCATGATTATGGTTTATACATATAATGTTGTTATATTTAAAACTAATTTTAAAATCTTATAGCTGACAATACAACACACATATGATGTTTTATAGAATTGTATGACTGAAACATATATATTTTTATTAACCAATGTCACCCTAATAAATTCAGTAAAAAAATATTTGACAATGTTCTAAACAGAAACAGACTCACAGATACAGAGAACAGACTCACGGTTGCCAGAAGGGAGGAAGTTTGAGAGAGTGAGTGAAAAAGGGGAAGGGATAGAGAAGTACATATTGGTAGTTATGAAATAATCATGGGGATGTAAAGTATAGCATAGGGAATATATGAGGGAGTATCCCACCAAAACCAGAATTTATTTATAAAAAATTGTGTATTCTTACATGTTTAAACTTTGGTCACCTTCAAGTACTCTCCATTTGATGAAATACACCTTTTGAGATGTTTCCCTTTGAGGATTTTTTTCATCCAGGAAACCAAACAAACAAACAAAAAAAGGTGTTGCTTAAGATGAGATCTAGCAAATAGGGAGGGTGGAGCATGGGGGCCATGCCTTTTTTGGTCAAAAACTGCTGAACACTCAGCGTGGTGTGGGCGGGTGCACTTGTAAGTAACCCATCATGAAATATGCAAACATATTGAAAGCATCTTCAAAAAAAATTCACTAAAGTTGAAGGCAGCCTCTCACAACAGCGCCAGCTGGTGCACTGGTACAGCTGAGTCCGTAGAATGCTCACCTGGTGGGGGAAGCCTGTGTTACAAGTGCCCACCTTCCAGAAGACAATTCTGGGTTTTTTAGGGTCCCTCTTCATAGTCAATAATATAGTAATAACTATGTACAGTGTTAGGTGGGCACTGGAAATATCAAGGGGAACACTTGTAAAGGATATGATTGTTTAAGCACTGTACTATAAACCTGAAACTAATGCAAAATAGTATTAAATGTAATGTAGTGATTGCTGGGGAGAGGGGTATAAGGGGACTAAATGGTAATGGAAAAAATATAATAAAGATTAAATCAAAAATGAATATAAAATTTTAAATTAAAAGAAACATGTAGGTGCCCTTTGGGGCACCTATAAGAGTCTAAATGATCTGTGACTTTGGAGTTCTAGGCTGTAGAAATTAAAAACAAATAAACAACAAAAAAACTACAATGTGATTAACGAGGAAAGAAGGAAGGCAGGAAGGCAGGAAGGAGGGAGGGAGGGAGGGAGGAAGAAAGGAAGGAAGGAAAGAAAAAGATTTGACAAAGTTCCAATTTCCATCACTGAGTTTACCTAAATGACTTCCTAAGACTCTTTCTCATCTTGTATGTCCACTCCCTCCCACCACTGAGGCACCATGTGATCTGGGGCCCAAAGGAGCACAGAGGAGCTCTTGTGCCAAATGTGGCCAAGAGACGAGAACTGTGATTTTTAGCCATTACTTGCTTCAGTTTTCTGTGTAGGTAAAGATTTCAGAACCTTGTGTTCAAGAACCTTAGAGCATGTGGAAGACCGACATCCTCCTAGTGGGTGTTATAGAGACACAGCACAATCAATATAGAGATTTTCACTGTCTGATGCCTGTTTGCTGAGAGCGTCAACTAGATTTTGAAACATGAAAACACTTCTCTATTTCAAATCAATTCAGTTAGAAAAGGCATTTTGAACGAGGAAAGAAAGTGTAGGCTAATTCTAAAGGTGAGACTTTATTATTTTTAAAAAGTTTAGATCAAATTAGTGGATCTCATAGGGCTTGCTTTAATGAATAGATAATAATTTGTTATTAGCACATTAGGCAATTAGCATTTCTGAAACTTTTGAGAATGTGTGAAAATAGTCTCATTCTTTAAATAATTTTAAGCATTCTTCCCATAATATTATCTATGATATTTTATCATAATGTAGAAAGCTTATTTGGAAAAAAGGAAAAGCCTAGCTTAGACTCTGTTAAATACTGAATTTAAAATTATGATTTAGTAGAGTAAAAAATAAATGTGAGGTTTTTGCCTCAGTGTAGCAGACAGTGTCTAGTCTTTATTCTTATGCCTCCCTTATTCTCACATGCTAATAGAGGGACCCTTAAGGGGTGGAGGCCAAAATTGACAAATACTCCAGCTTCCTCGCTCCTGACAGTCCATCCGAGGTTCTGGGTGGGAGTGAGCCTCAGTTGCCCTCAGCTGCAGCCCTGTCATTAACACAACTAACATTGGCCTCTTTCCCCTCCATGTCATGTTCCTATCCTGCCAGTTCTGCTTCTTGGGGTCACCTTCCTATTCAACTACTTGATCTCAAATATTTCTTACAGGGTTTTATTGGAGGGAACACAACCTAAGAAGACAATCTGATATAGGGAAATAAGCGTCATCTTTTTAGGTTGCTTTTTGCTTGGGAACCAATTATTTATAAAAATTATGTGAATTTATGAAATGCATGAAAAGTCATTTTATTCACTATATAGACATTTTTAACCCACAACGAAGAGTGAGTACACTGCAATGTAAAGTAAACTAGACTGCAGTCCATTAAAAATACTATCTTTTGGATCAGAACATAGAGAATTAGGAATTTTCTTTAATTTAGTAGAATCTCCCCAATTACACTCACCCTTCCTTTTGTTTTCTTTTTATCCATACACTTATTGCTCTCTACCATATGATGCAATTTATTTAAGCTTATGTTTGTCTTCCTCCCTCAGAAGCATTTATTATTTGCTGATGTCCTCCCAGGACTAGAAAACGCCTGACCCATAGAAGGTTTTCAATAAATATTAGCAGAATGAGTGAATAGATAAAAATTTTTTATATGGTAACCACACTGTAATAAGAAAATTGTTTTGTAAGCATGGAGTCAAAACTAGAGAAAATACAATTTTTAAAGTATAAATTATATAGATTTATTTTTTTTAATAATAAACTTTATTTGAAAGACATGAAATTTAAAAAGAAATCTTATAGTTGAAAGGCTTTATTTATATAAAGTTCTTTTATTGATCATAAATTCCAGTGTGTTGATAATGTTGATATATATTTTTTTACCTTATATAGTTTTCTCATTAATTATACTAACAGAATATAGAAAACTGTGACAAAAATACCTTATTAATAATTTATTAAACTTACTACTAACTAAGCATGTGCAGTTTAAAAGCTAAGGAATACTGCATTACATAGGATAATTAATATGAGCAAACCAAGGGGTTTCATGGACCTGTAATTCCAGGATCAAATTTTGAGGATGGAGGTTGGAAGGTCTCCACTGACAGAGAGCTTTCTGTGCATAGGGTCTGGAGGAGTGCATTCTGAATCAAGTGTTTTAGTTGCCACCATCCCTATTACTAAACATGAAGAGGTATGCTGCTTTTAAGTAAAAAGATGTGCATTTTGTGAGGAAGAGTAAAAGCTCTATGAACGAGTCCTGGTTTATGGTGATTTGGAGCATTACAAGTTTCTTTTTGTGTTACTGTTACACAGTCATCTGTGTTCCAATATTCTGTTTCTTTCATGCAACCAACAGGTGGGGTGATACTGGTATCTGTGTATATTTTTTTGTTTGAGTCATTTTCCTTTTTCCCCTGGCATTTGAGGTCTGTCACTAAAAATGGCCTCTGTTCACTTATTTATTAACTAGTCAAATCTTGTAATATAGCTGCTCAGGGTGATTAACAAACCACCAGAAGTAAACTGGTACAATGCATATAGTTAGGTACCTTCTTTACTCATCTAATATTCAATATATTCTGAATGTCTCTGTGTCATGAAATAGTCTCCTTAATTTAACTTTGATAACAAAAATGGCATTTCATAATATGATAATATAATATATGGTTCACATAATAGCCCATTATTATTGGACTGATAATCTAGTTTAAAAATTATGCTATTAAAAATACATTTTTATTTTAAAAATAAATGCTATTTTATTTTTATATTATATTAAATGCTATATTAAAAATTATGCTATTAAAAATAAATACATTTTTATTTTAGAAAAAGGAAGTAAACTGGTGAAATCAATTAGTGGCTGGACATCAAATGTAGAGAAAGCCTGTAAATGGATGAATCTGTCACTTGTATTAGTACCATTAGGAGCTTTTGGAGTTAGAATTTAAAATATTTTTGGAACATATGGATGTGGGAATATAAAATATCCCAGATCTTGTAGTTTGCTGCCACATTTTATCAATAAATATCTTTGAAATTAGAACCAGAGCCTCCGTTACAGGAATCAATTAAGACCTTTGGCAGAATGATCTTGTATTCTTAAAGTTGTTTTGACAAAGCCAAGCCTTTGATTAATATAAATCTGTAATGATTATTTGAAAATGAGCTTGAAAGCTACTAAAGGATTCTCAAGTGGGGCCTGTCAAGCAAGAAAGAAGGTAGGCTGCAAGACAAACAAAGAGTTGAGTTAGGATCTTAGAAATCTGAATTCTGGAGACACATTTCAGAAGGAAATAGAAATGTGCTCCAAGGTGGTGAGGGGGAGAAAGACAGAGTTTATAAATCAAAAACCACAGGCTTAGATAAGCTGTTTTGAAAGAATTATAACTGCTGCACGCAAAACTAGACCAAGACAGTCCATATCGGAGATAGTCTATATGAAGCTTATTCAGCAAAATAAGCTTCATTCCAAGAACTGCAGCAGGGTGCAGCCCCTCGTGGTTGGCACCGCCAAAAAGTTCACACTCCATGCAGATGTAGATGAGCGTATGACCAACTTCCTCAAAGGCCTCCAGTCCCCAGTTCAGGATCCCTTGACATTGACTCCATTTCAGATGTTTCTGTTCACAAATTCTGTTGAGATCTGAGTCTACTCAGCTATTCAAATACAGATCTAGATAATTTTCATAACTTAACAAGGTAGGAACAAATTAATATCAAAGCATAGGCACTGAACTCAACTAGATTGACATCTCATCTATTGGGATATAAGCATCTCAAAATTTTAAAATATTTCTTATCTTTCTTTTATTGACTTTGTCTTGATTCCCAATATTAAAACTTTTAAATACATTTTTAATACATTTTTAAAGATTTTACTCATTTATTTTTACAGAAAGGGGAAGGGGAGGAGACAGAGAGGGAGGAAAACACAGATGTGAGAGAAAACATTGGCAGGTTGCCTATCCTGCGCACCCTGACTGAGGACCAAACCTGCAACTCAGGCTTGTACCCTGATTAGAATGGGATCAGTAACCTTTCATTTGTTGGATGATACCCGACTAACCGAACCATACGGGTCAGGGCTTTTGAATACATTTTTTTAAAACCTCATTTGTGTTACACAATTGCTAAAAATTCTATTTTGTTTTTCATCTATTTAACCCATGTATTAGTTTTAATTAATGTAATACATATTATGTATCCTCCCCAGTTGTTGGTTTTTGGGGAATCTTGTACTTGAGAATACAGTCTAGTTGAGAAAAAACAATGAGATGCCAAAAAAACAAAAACCCAACATCAATATTAAACAAGAGAAAAAAACACAAAACACTTGTTGACCTTTAAGATGAAATAATACGACCATTAGCTAGCGGAAATGAGCTTATTTGGGAACAGCAGAGGAGTCGCAATTTGGGACAAGCAAACTATGGCGAACCACAGTCAAATGCAAAGAGACACAGAAAAGTCAGCTTTTATTGGGTTATAGCAGGAAGCCGGGGAGGGGTGTTGCAGGTTTTTAGCGAGTAGTGAGCTGCTCGTTGTTGCCGAGTCTGAAGGAATTTCTTCCTGGTGAGGTCCGTAAGCCGCAGCAGGTAATATGCTTGTAAGGGCTTCCCTTTCCTGGTTTTCAGACTCCACTTGATTTAGGTTTCATTTGCTCATTTTCACACCTTCTTGAATAGGTAGAGTATACTTATATTTGGTGAATAATAAAAAGGTATAAACTTGACAGTATGTACACTAAGTACATAAAATTAGGGGTATGTAAATGGCCATTTAGCTGTTTAGCTAGCTGGGACCAATGAGACTGTACACACACACACACACACACACACACACACACACACACACACACAGACACACGATGAAATAATATATATGTATTAGATACCTATAGGGAAGTTTATTATCACTGGAAAAAGATTTACAAGGAAGGAATAAAATATAAAGAATCTAATCTGAGCTACTTGACTGAGTATTTGACAGGTAATCACTCATTCTTCCTGCAAAAAATTATTATTGACTTCAGCCCCTCTTTTAATATTTTCCTCTTCAAAATATTTTTACTTTTCAATTACCATTAACATTCAGTATCGTTTTATATTAGTTTTAGGTGTATAGCATAGTGTTTATTAGACATTTATGTAATATGAATTGATCCCCCCAATAACCCAATGGTATATTTTTTGTTTAAACTATATTGGTTAAATATAGCGCAAAAATTTATCACTTAATGGTCTATTCTCTGTTTCATTTTGTATAAGTTTATCCAGAGAATAAAGACCTTAGGACACTTTATTCCAATCTGCAAAGAACATGTTTGAGAAAATTTCCAATTTTCTTTACTATGTTGGAATCTATCTGATATTCATTCTTCTTTTACATTTATTATTCATGAAAATCATTTATATTAAAATAGGGGATTTTGAATAAGTTAAAATAATTTCTATGATAAATTAAAAAGTAAAGGCTAATTTATTGTTCTTAGTACTTAATAAAATATTCTCAAACTAAATACTGAATTACTGGAAATGAACAAAAATGTAAGTTCTAGAAATACCTAATAAAGAAAGTAGAAACTGCCCAAGCAATTCAGGCTTGAGAAGCATGCTGAAGTAGTTCAATTATTGTATGCCCTGGAAGGTATAGGAAAGACAGTGAACTTATCTCTTGAAACTTGAAAGAACACAGAAACCAGGAGGAAGAGAATAATGAAAACCGAAGCTGAATTAAGAACAGTGCTGAGGAGGGGACACATTTGGTTACTTTCTTCCCTGCTATCTTGAGAAATGTGCTTTGGTAATAAAAATGGGAAGTTTATAGGATTGTTTCTCAAACTGCAGCCTGAACACCACCCTTCCTCCTTTCATATTTTGTGGGAATTCCTTAATATTAAAATTCTTAGTGTTTAAATCAATGATAACCTTTGGAAAATTACTCTAGGTAAATTTTCAATCCATGCTTGGCCATTATGTCAGAATACAGATTCCATGCCTATATTAGCATTGTATCTTTTAAGTCTGTATTGTGGTGCTGTGTCAATTTTGTAAACAAGAAGAGAGGGATACTAAAATTGGAAATGATGTGTGTGAACTAAAAACCAAGTCTTAATGTCATGAGGCTCTGTGCACCTGAAGATTCCATAATAGCTGAATAGAGAAAAATAGAGCTAGTTCAGTAGACAGCATATATGCATACTGAATTCAAAAGGTCCTGTCATGTGGTGGCCAGTTCAGCTTTCAGGTAGTAAATGCTGATTTAGTTCATCATAACCGTATTATCTGTTTCTTTATATTAAATTTGAATATTAATATATTTTACTACTTTATAACAGAAAGTATATTTTTGTTTCATATGTTTTTATTTTATAGTTGCTAAAGGCCTAAAAGCTTAATAGGTTTATACTTCATTACATGTTGTAGATTTTTAATTTTATTTTATTAGTATATAAATCACATATAGTAAAATTCATACATACAGTTTAATAGGTTCCGACTCTACATACCTCTGTACAGTACACCTCCTTGTTAAAATATAGACTATATTACACCAGAAAATTCCATCCTGCAATCTTTACCATCACTCCAAGGTAAACACTCTTAAAATACTCTTTTTTACCACCATGATTTAGTTTTGCCTGTTTTTCGACTTCTTCTAATGGGATTATACAGTATAGGCTCTTGTGTATTCATTTTCTTTTGTTCAGCATATTTATCCATATTGTTGCATTATAGATTAAGTTCTTTTAGTTTTTAAGATGATATTTTTTAGAACAGTTTTAGATTCACTGCAAAATTGATGGAAGATGCAGAGATTCCTCATATAATCCGTCCCCACACACGTATAGCCTTCCCAGTTAACATTCCATACCAGTGATATATTTGTTAGAGTTGATGAGCCTGCATTGACTCATCATTGTCACCTGAAACCCATACTTTACATTAAGGTTAGCTTTGGGGTGATGCATTCTATGGGTCTGGACAAAGGCACAATGACATATATCCCTCATTAGGTTATGATATGGAGTGTTTCAGTAACCTAAAAATCCTCTGTCTGTTGTTAATTCCTCTGTCCCCACACTCCAGCTCCCGGCAACCACTGAACTTTTTACCTTCTCCATAGCTTTTCCTTTTCTTAGAATGTCATATAGTTGGAATTATACAGCATGTAGACTTTCAAATTAGCTTCTTTCCCTTAGTAGTGTGCGTTTAAAGTTCCAATATGTCTTTTCATAGGTTGAGAGCTCATTTCTTTTTAGCATTGATATTTCATTGTCAGGGTGTACCACAGTTTATTCATTCATCTACTGAAGGACATCTTGGTCACTTCAAAATCTTGACAGTTATGAATAAAGCTGCACTAAATATCCATGTGTAGGTTTTTGTGTGAACATGTTTTCAATTCCTTTAGGTAAATAACAAAGACATAAATTGCTGGATTGTATGGTAAGAATATATTTACTTTTGCACAAAACTTACACACTATCTTCCACAGTTACTGTACCACTGTGCATTTCCACCATCAGGGAATGAGATTTCTTATTGCTCCATATCCTCTCCAGTATTTGGTATTGTCAGTATTCCAGATTGGGGCAATTTGCCAATGACATCAAAGGATAATATATAAAACAACCTTCTATAGTATTAAATTCTGTCCTAATTTCTACCTCAATTGACATCAAATTGGTAATGACATCTATGGTTCTATTTTGTTCAACGTTTCTCATACTTTGTACCATATAGTATTTGTACCATATAGTTTGGTAACCCCCTTAGTGTATAAATGAATATGAATATTATATATTTCTGTGAATATTAATTTTGAAATATACAAAATGGTTAACTCTATTTTCCTTAATTTCTTTGGAACCAATAACATACCCATTACTTCTTCTAACATTTGGATGTGCTATATTATATTGCCTTTTGTTTTTAAAGCTTTCCTGTCAAAAAGTGTCCATCTTCATATCATCAGTCTCATGTACTTGAATACATCGTATCTTTAGCTCATCTACTATATTATCATTTTTTTACTTTCCAATTGCTTACATCTTACCAGGTACAATGATCACTTAATAAATCTGTGGAAAAATGAACGAGTGATAGGGTCAGTTATGAGCAGCCATCAGGACATTCCATGCAGAAATCAGTTATGATCCATTGCTAGGTAATCATGGATGACTTGACCTGAAATTTATCTACCCACCTTGTGCTCAGTGTTGCCCTTGTAAGCCGATACTACTACTCTGCATCACCTGGACGATGTGGGTGGAGTACAGTATTGGAGAAGCCCTGACTTATGCCTTTGGTTTAAGAAAGTAGTCCAAGTTTTCATCCAGAATGTCTCTGGAAGTCTTACTTGGTTTGCTGATGACTTATTAAAGCACATAATATTTTCCATACGCTTTGCTATTCTGTGTAATTTGAGACAGTGGTGTTGATTATAGGCTTCACATCTTTCCTGATCATTGTGTTAGATTTTCTATCTCTATCATCAGTATCAATGAAGAGATATCATGTTTTCCAAGGTCTAATAAAGTACCTGTATATTCTATGAGGTAGTTATTCTACTTCCTGCTCATGATTAAAATGAGAAGTCTCCAGTAAATTTTGTTAGTTATTTGGGCCATTAAAGAAACAAACAAAAAGAATGACATTGCTGTCTTTTAATTCTGGACAGTTGTTCAAATAGTTGTAATACAGCAGGCATGTTGAAATTAATCAGTCACTGCATTTGGTCTCAATATTTGTCTATCAAGTTGTTCTCAGTTTTCCTCCTCAAGGGACACTTGACAATTTTTGGAGACATTTTAGGTCATCATGGCTGGGGAAAAAATAAAAGGAATGTACAAAGTAAAGGCCAGGAACGCTGGTAATCATTCTACAGTTCCCAGGAATAGCATCCCGCAACTAAGAACTATGCAACCCAAAATGTTAATAGTGCCGAGGATGAGAAACCCTGTCCTATTACATATAAAAGGCATTTTTGAAAGAGTGATATGAATACAAAATGTGTGTGATATACGGTGTTATAAAAATAGAATCATTCATGATGGAATTCTTATGATGGATTTTCCTTTTTCTAACTGTTGAGATTTCTCTTTTAAAAGAAAGCCTAAAACAGTCAGAAAGAGCTTATCCCTCTTTGATTCATCCCTGTCTTGCCTACTTCATTAGTAATGAAAACAAGCAAGATAATGAGATCCTGTGTGAAAGTGCTTTGTAAGAAGGAAAATTGTACATAAGTAGAATAGCAACTGAAGGCACTGAAGACAGTAATAATTTATTGAGCCCTTATATGTTCTATGATTGTACTGAGAAGGGAAATATTGAACGCTATTCCATTTTCCTGTGTTGAAAAATAGAAATTTTAAGATTTGGGATTCATAACTCTGAGAAGTGAAGACACTTGATTTGAAAACAGTGTTTAGGTTATTCGTATAAGAGCCACATTCAACAGAGGAGCATCCTGGACCATCTTCTCTCATCTTCATTGCAGCTGAGTAGACCCACTGTCATCTCTTAGAAACATGCTGAAATTGTGTATTGTCTGTGATTGAGAAAGAGAAGCTAACTTCTAAGAAGGTCTGTGGAGAAAACACTGGCTGATGTAGTTCAACTCCTATGATAATTAAGAGCACTAGAATGTAGAGGATGGGTGACTTACTTGAGATCATGTAGTGTAGCTATAAAATAATGGAATGGGTGGTAAAATTTAGGGCTTATGAAACTTAGAGCATTTTTTAGCATGTTACATTGAACTTTATGCCTGTTAAAAGGTGATGTTCTCAGAGTACTCAGTCTGTGTATTAATTGATGGTTTCTATTACTACCTGTGGAATAACTATATATAATAATTTTTCATTATTTGTGCCTTATTTGAAGTTTTTTGAAAAATTGTTCTTAGAATGATAGTTATTTTCGTGGAAATTTGCAGGGTCTTTAAGTGTGTGTGTATATATATATATGATATGATATGTGCATATGTATGGTATAGACATACATAAAAGGCCTGTCCAGAAAAAATCCAACCATTATTAATATAATGGGAACAGTTTGTGCAACATTGATGGAACCTGGCAGCCAAGGGGAGTGGACTGGAATACACATGTGTGAATAATGATGACTTCACTGTACTAGTCAGTGGGGGCGGTAGACACCACTGAGTGAGCATGTGTACTGTGTGGCCATCACATTCAAAATGACTTAGTGAATAGAACAACAAATGTGCATCATATTTTGTGTTAAGCTTAACATTCCTCTGCAGAAACTTTCTGGTTGATTCAGAAGGCCGCAGCTATGGGCAGTTTCATCATGGCAGTGCACCTGCTCATGCATCACATCTCATGCATAATTTTTTGGCCAAACATCAAATCTCCCCAGGGTGACTCAGCCCCCCTACAGCCCAGGTTTGGTGCCCTGTGACTTCTGACTTTTCCCAAAACTAAGACCACCTTTTAAAGGGAAGAGATTTCAGACCAACCATCAGTGATATTCAGGAAAATATAACGGCAGCTGATAGAGACTGGGAGAACTGTGTGAGGTCCCAAGGGGCCTACTTTGAAGGAGATTGAGGTATCATTGTCCTCTGTACAATGTTTATCTGTATTTTATATCCTCTTCAATAAATGCCTCTATTTTTCATATTATATGGCTGGGCACCTTCTGGACAGACCAAATATATATGTGTATAATTATACACACATATGTATAGTTACATAGTTATACTATATAGTTACAACTATACAGTATATATGACCTATAACTTAGGTAAATTGCTACCATCTCAAAAATCAACAAGGAAGTTTAGTAGTGAATTTTCTACTCAAAAATAGCAATGAATTTTGTCTGCAGGTTGATTTGAATTCACATCTTGTCACATTTATTTCATAAAAAACAATATGTTTATTCTATTGTTAAGACCCTATATATAACTTGTTTTTTTTCCACTGAGTCCAAATTTTTTCAGTGCTTTATAATAGAATAAAAATATTATATTAAGTGGATACATTTCCCTAAAAGAAAATAATTTAACAATACTATGATTGTTAAAGTGCATAAGAGCTAATTTTATTCCCATCATTATTGAATTAAACTACCCTCAACTCCGGTGTGCCTGAATGTATTTAACACACTGGCCTTCATTTGTTGACATATTAAAGGATGCACTATTAAGAATATGTAGTTAGGGACTTACAATTAGATCTATTCTTTTCATCAAAAAATCTTGGCAAACTGGGGCAAAAATGATAGCTAGAAAGTGTATATATTTTTCATTTTATTTCCCCCTGGTCTTTCTTTAGAATCATGTGAAGCTATCACACCTTCTATAAGTTTCCACAATGCACCTGCGATACACAGCGATTTCTCCATTGATGGAAAATGTTCCGCTTGTGCAGTCATGAAAAGGAAAAAAGTAAAACTTGTCTTGCCATGAACAATCTGTTTTTCCCTAACGACATGTGATGGGGGTGCGGTTGGAGGGACAGGGCCACCATGCAGCATACCTCCTCTTGCTCTAGGAAAGTTATTTGTACCAAAGCCTCCTCTCTCTGACTTAAAACAGAAGAGTGACGGAAGCTCTGAGTCAGCACCATCAACACATCTTTGTCATCATTGAGGCCATCGTCATCATCATCACTATCAACTCTGGTACAAAATTGTGTACCTGTATTTACAATGTGCCTTGCATATATTTCTTCATTTAACTTTCATAGCAACCTTTTCGCTGGCTATTTTTTTTTAATACCTAACATGGAGACATATTCACTAAGGCTCAGAGAAGTTAGGCGATTTCACTCAAGTTCACACCTTTGGTAATTGTCAGACTTTGACTTATACTTGGTCTCTCTGAATTTGTATTCTAATTTTTTTCATAATGCATACCACAATTAACTACTTCCTTTTTTATCATAAAAGCTACTACAAAGGTAGGTTGGAGTCTCTGAGAAAAAGATAACAGCCTGGGGTACTGATAATATTTATAAATAATGAAGCTAATGAGAACTGAAGAATGAGACTAAATCTGAGAGATACAAATTTTCTAAACAATTTTTATAAAGAAGAGAAATCGATGTATTTGAGGAGGGCAGGACCAAATAAAACCTGAGAATGATCTAATGACAGTGTTATCGAAAGGTAAGGGCAGCACTGGCCTGATGTTTTCAAGCTAATAGTCAGTGCGGTTATAGTTTTTATAAGTGAGATATTCACCTGAGTATGACTCAGATTTGTAAATCTTGCAGGAAATTCTAACAGCATATTACTGATGGCTGGAAGACAAACCAAAAGATCCACCTATCTGCTGCATTTCAGACCTGTCTAACCTGAAACGTGAGGCTTTTTGTAACACTGCAAAAATAGAATAACAATAGAAACAGCTGACATGTCATGTGCATTTTTTTCTTCAATTGTTGGGGCATTTCTACATAGAACATAAAGTGGAGGCAGAGGCTAGATCGTGAGGTATTGAGGCATGAGGTTTCATGATACATTTCTCATGGTCTTCCTGGGAAATTCCACCTGTGTTGAGTCACTCTCATACTCTCTATGGCCCCCTGTAATATAAAATTTGTGAGATCAAATTTGAATTTTACACAGAAAAGCTTATTCAAAATATATAGGTGATTTATTTGAATTATTAAAAATGATTTCCAGGTTTAGTGCATGCTACTCCATGAATGTTTCCCTATATATCTTGCACAATAAAACAGAGCAGCAATATCAATTGCATTTTAAAATATGCCTTCCTTCTTCCCTGTCACCTCTTACCCATGTGGGCAGCATGACACTGAGAAACAAAAATTAGCAATTTGAATCCTTCATAACATAAGAAAATTACTCTGATAGACCATTATTAATGTTACATTTAGAGCAGGTGTTCTACATTCTCAACTAACTTTTGTTTTTCAGTAAATAAATTTGTATTAATTGCTATAATCTAGTACAAAGGTTTGTGTTGGATTTTTACATTTTAATCTACACAGATCCAGCTAAGGGTTAATTGTATCTCCAATTAGAGCAAAGAACATGAGAATAATGATGTGTCGCATTTTAATGACCTTCACAGTTTACAAACTACAGTTGACCCTTGAACAGTGGGGGTTAGGGGCATCAAAAATTAGCACCTACCTTTGGACTTCCCAATCCATCCCTTGGTATGGCATCCATGGGGGATTGGTTACAAGATGTCTGTGGGTACCATAATCCATGGATGCTCAAATCTCTTCTATAAAATGGCATAGAACCATGTATGCGGTTAGCCCTCTGAAATCACAGATTCCCAACCATGCATTGAAAATACTGTTTTCAGCCTGTGGTTGGTTGAATCCATTGATGGGAAGCTTCAGAATATGAGGGCCTAGTGGATATTTTTGGGGAAAAAATCTGCCTGTAAGTGGACCCATGCATTTAAATCCTTATTGTTCAAACATCAACTGCACTTTTATTTTTTTAGTTTTAATTTAATTTGTTTTTCATCATAATTTATGCCACCATATTCTCTTCCACTTCCACCTTCCCTCCCCCCACAGTCACTACACTGTTGCTTGTGTCCACAAGTTCTTTCTTTTTTTTTTTCTTTTCTGCTCAATTTCTCCAACCTCCCAGCACCCCCAACTTCCCCACCCCCACCCCCACCAGAGCTGTCTTCCTGCTCTCTATCTATAGGCCTGTCTCTCTTTTGTTTGTTAGCTCAGTTTGTTCATTAGATTCCACATAGGAGTGAAATCATATGGTACTTGTCTTTCTCTAATTAGCTGATTTCACTTAGCATAACATCCTCCAGGTCCAACCATTTTCTTTTTTTATGGCCAAGTAGTATTTCAGCATCTCTTCAACATTTTCAAAGTTTAATGTGCATAAAAATCATTTGAGGATTTTCACGAAAGGTCAGGTCTGATTCAGCAAGTCTGGATTGCAGCCTGAGATTCTGCATTCCTTACAAGATTCTGGTTGATGCCAGCATTGCTGGTTCACTCCTAGTACTCAAGCACCTTTCCGACCTCTTCCTCCTTTGCTACACTTGAGGCAACTGAGGCTAGACAGGTCAAAGGACAAACTCACAGTCACATGGTGACTCCTGGTGAGGTCAGGCTGGGAGCCATGCATGAGGGACTTGATGCAGACCAGCAAGCACCCTTTCAGCCTCTGCATGACATCACTGAGAGCAATGCCTACAGAGTGCCCCTCTGAAAAGAAGTAGGAGAGAAAGTAATTGAAACCTATTAAAAGACATGTAAAATGGGAGAAGAAACATTTTTTTCTTCAAAGTTTTTAGAATACTCAGAAACTTATCTTTTGCCAGAAATGCAATTGATTTGTAAATGATCACTTTTTTCATGTCTTAACAAGTTATTTTTAAATAGAACAGAGTTTGGGAAGTAAAAAATAACGAGGTTATTTCTATCTAACACTGTAGAACATTTGTTCTTAACAATATTAAAACCCATTAACTAGTTCAAGACACTAGGGTAATATTTGATTCTTACGTAATGTTCCAAAGGAGCATTTAGCAGATCATAAAAGAGATGTTTAGTGTCGGTATATACGTGAAAAAACAAAAACCCTGGGAGGACACATTAACTGCATAATATCTCAGCTGAGTGAGGGCAGAATGGGGACTAGAACTCAGTTCTCCTTTTCTCTGTACTCATCTCCTTAGCTGTAAGGGAGTGACAGGCAAACTTAGTCTTCCCTGACAGTCAATAAAGAAGTAAATCTAAGAGCTCTCTAAAGATTAATGGATTCTCCAAAGTAACGTGTGGGTAGTTAAGACTCAACTCAATAAAAATGGAACCATTTCCCCTAACTCAGTTCAGCCACATCTGTCATTTAGTGAATCCTAAAAGCAATTCCCTGGATGGCATTAATTTAATTTTTTTTTAAGTAGCTTGACTCTCACAGTCTTTGCTAGTGCTGAGTAGTTAATAATTTTGTGTCCCTGATGGAAAATCATCTAAAATTATTTTTATTGAGTACTTATTACAGGCAATCATATCTGTACATTTTGCAGATGCACTGCATGTACACAGTGAAAAGTGCCTTAGGCTGAGAGAAGAGATGTGCAGTAGAGCCAAATCACTTGGATTGCCGAAGAGTCTATATTCACAAAGCTGTCATGCAATTCCCTGTTGTGCACAGACTTCTTCTGAGTTCAAATGTATGTGCTGGAGTCGGAAACAAAACATTTAGTTGCTGTTAGGAAAACCCCTTTAAAAATAAGTCAGCGCCAGCGTGGTTGCCTTTGCCATCAACACACTGAGCAACTGTGCGGTTTACTTTCATATAGATGTTTGTGCAAACTGCCTTCCACAAGCAATAATGCGAATGATTATGTGTTTGTATTTGAAAATGAATACAAAGTCAGTTAAATATTACTAAAGCATATAAAATTAGTGCTTGATGTGAAACAGAGGCATTTCGTTCTTTTAAAAGGAGTACCCCTGAAGGAGTGTATAAATTCTGAATGTGCATTGAAAATTAATATTTTAAAGCTTTCTTAAAATTGCCAGTTTTGAATTATAAATTGCTTAGAACAGTGTCTGATGCAAAGCATGCTCAGTAACTGATGTTCTTTGTAGTGATTCATTAAAACTTCACAACAACTCTATGAGTTAGGAATTGCTTTAATGTCTCCCCACCCCCATTCCCCCTTGCCCCCAGTTCAACAGAAGAGGTTATGGAGGCATAAATATATTACTTGCCCAACACCACACAGCTCAGTAGTGGTGAAGCTAACATGCAAACACAGAAATTTTAACTCCAGTGGCTTGATATTCTCAATTCCTACCTCTGTGGACATTTAAATAAAATAATTATTATAGTAATATTATTAATGACAATGATAAGTAACTTTATCTCAGGCTCTTTTGTTCTTTCCGAGCCTTGATTATTTCACTATATCCTTGGGGTTCGTTCTCAGTTCCAATATTCACAGTCTTGCAACAAGAGCTACTGAGGAGAATGTTATGCAAACATTCGTTATGACTCCATGTATTAATTAGGAAATATTTCGTTTGCCAGAAAATGTAAAACAGAGACCTGTAATTATAAGAAAATAGAGATATTGTGGCTGAGGTTAATGGGCCTAATACTTAGTTGGATAAAAATTGGCTTCTGAGATTAAATGCATAAAAACTGAGATACCAAAATCAGACTTAATTTTAAGTTGTTTTCAGATAAATTGCCCAAACTGCTAGAGCTAAATCACAGCAAAAATTGTGTTTGCATTTCACTTCATACACAGTTTGAACTTTCTTGCTATAAAAATAAGAAAGTCTTTTGCCCCCTGATTTTTCATGCTTCATTTGTTTGAACTACATTTTTATTTTATCATAAATTAAAAACCATATCTTTTGGTCGAGAGCTCATTAAAAGAACAAATCTTCCTTGAAAATGTTCTGAAACAGGCTTCATTTTCATCCCTGTGTGATTTTATTTCCAAACCGAGAGCCAACTGAAGCATGTCAGAAACAGCTGATGAGTAGATGAAGCGATGGCTTCTTACATAACAAGATTAGGTTTCTCATTTGGAAGAATAAAGGGATGAAGAATACGAGGTGGTTAATTTCACTGTCAGAATACTTGTTACTCGTCCGTGGGAACCTTTCTGGAATACAGCTTGCTTTAAAGGGTTCAAATATTAGAAGGACAGGGGTATCAGTTGTGGTCACACACAGTAAATGACAAGACGGGAGGATGCTAAGCAGACAAACTTGGGCAACAAGCAGAGAAAGAAAGACACTTGTTTATACAAAAGTATAAAAGAGTTAGAATGTGAAAAATAAAATTATGCTTATGCCAATCTGTTTAAACAAATGCAGGTGAGAATGGAGGGAAATATCTTGATTATTCAGACCTCAAACCCTGCAAGCAAGTAAAATGTATGGGAATAAACCTGAGGATTTTTTAAAAAGATTTTATTTATTTATTTTCAGAGAGAGGGGAAGGGAGGAGGAAAGAGAGGGGGGAGAAACATCAATTTGTGGTTACCTCCCACACGCCCACCACAGGGGACCTGGCCCGCAACCCAGGCATGTGCCCTGACCGGGGAGTTGAACCTGCAACCCTTTGGTTTCCAGGCCGGGGCTCAGTCCACTGAACCACACCAGCCAGGGCTCAACCTGAGGATTTAAAAAAAAATACTAATGGCTTTAAGTAATCACATTTATCAAATCAAACAATTTCGCTCATAATTCTAAATTCATAGGGATTCAAGACATATGACAAAAATTAGAATCCTGATTTTTAGAAAAAAAAATCAATGCAGATGAAATAGACAGCTACCAAAATACACACACGCACATGCACACAATGATCTGTAATCATAGTGTGATCAGTACCATGCTATTGTTCATGAAGGGAACAATGAATCCAAAATATGAAGTGCTGCATGTTAAAAATATACGAAGGCCCATTACACATGCTCAATTTATTTAATGAGTGAAACAAATAAACAAAAAACCAAAACATTACAAAGCTGTGAACACAAGGGAAGGGGGAATTGCACACAAGAGATAAGCATTTCAAACTGAACCCCTTAGAGTACACCTTGGATCTGGACATTTGCACAATGGCTGTCTTGTTCACTTCTGTTTTCCCTTTATATCCAGAGATTCTATTTTGAGAAGTTATGCATTGAGTCTAGACGTTTCTCACTGCACCACTCTTTGAAGGAGATGAAAAGTGTGTCTTGTATCTGTACAAGTTTCTTTCTGCACTGCTTTGAATTCCTTGTGCCTTATAACATAAATTGATTTTCTCTTCCAAGCAATACACATATGAGGATACACTCCTTATGTGGGGATATATATATATATATATATATATATATATATATATATATATATATATAAATGGAGAGCGAATAAGGCTAGGCAAGCCTGCTGCTAACATTGCAGACCTGGTGCAAGAATATATACCATATATTCTTTATATGAATATGTATGAATAAATACATGAATATTTAAAGTTGTATATCAAAGTAGCAAATTATTAAATAAAACAGATTTTATCTTCATACCTTGACCAATATATTTTCTTAAAAACCTAGAAGGCCAGGTTTAAGTTTAGAATTCTTGGAGGACACAGGCTTCTGTTCTAGAATGCCGCAGGCAATACTAGGAGAGCTGGTCCTAATATGAGCTGCAGGTTTTATCTCATTCTCTTCACCATGGATTACTACTGTCTCTTCAAGTGGTTTACACCCAGACACATGCACGCAACTGGAGTACCAGATTAGACATCCAAACTCCCTGCTACTCCCCAAATAAACAGCTATGGCTAGCTATCTACATTGGGTGTATTCAAACAGACAATTTTACTTCAAGTTCTTTTGCCCAGAATCATGACAATTTAAAGTTAAATAACACTTAGAAATTCTTAGATGATTATTTTCACCTTATTTTTCTCCTGGCTATATAATCTAATTTTTAACAGTTGGCCTGGCAGATACATAACTGCATAAAAAAAATGAAGTTTAGGGACGTCAAGTGATTTGCCTCAAATCACTTTAGTGAGAGTAAATTCTACCTAAATTGGAACATTCAGATTCAAAAATTTTACTCTTGAAAAAGGGAATAAATTGGTAATTTGTTGGTGAATGTTAAGCAACCAAGTGCTCAGAAATTTAAAAAATTCTTAGATTATGAAACTAATACATTTATTAAAAGTGGCCAAGGGAAATCCAATATCAATACTGGAACTTTAGCGGAAGACTTTTTATGCCTAAAACACTATTAGGAACAATTACCCAACCTAAGGAGCAACTGAACAAAAAGTTAATCAAACAAAGTTTGACAGGTTTTTTTGGTGAATATTTAGGAGTCAATTTTAGATTACAAACTAGGTATAGTCTATTACATATATTCTTTGTCAATATTTTATGACCATGCTGAAATATCTCAGGAGAACTTGGGAAAAATGGAAATGAAATTGCTTTCTGAGAGTTAAACTGTGAAGTCAGCACATAATATATCAGATCAGAGATATGCAAAGTTACCTTAGAGAGAAAGATTAGCTTCCTGAATTGCAAGACTAAACTTAATGTAATTGAATATATTAAAATATCAAATGAAAGAATATGCCCATCAGAAAGAAGTTAGAAAATGAAGTATAGAAGAGAGAAGGTCCTTGAATTAGGGGTTGACAGTGTCAATCCAAGTTACGGTTTAGAGGAGAAGGTGCATTTTCCACAAACGGAATATTCCTATCACATTGGAAAGGCCATTCCCAACATGGGTATGTACACATCAGACTGTCATACCCTGCCATCAAATATTTACTTTCTTAAACTATTTCTCTTCGTTCTAACTCAGTACTTTCTGGGCCTTCTGATAAATATATGTTTGGGAAGGTGTAAGAGTCTATACGGCCGACGGTGATGGCTGTTTGTTGTTGTTATGTACTACTCATGAGGCATTCCAGAGGGTACATGAGGCTATTAATTCTCTGCTAAGCTGTTTTTCTTATTAACAGGACCCCGATATTTTGATATTTTTGTAATATTTCGAGCTTAAACAAATTTAAAAACTATATTTTCCAGCCCTTCTTGGAAGATGTTAAGGCTGGGAAAACAGAAAAACTGAAAGACCTCAGGACAGTGGCATGGTGTGCCTATTGTCATGCCCTTCCTGGGCTACTTACCCCTGAACATTTCATTGTGTGGAAAACAAAACCAAACAACTATCCCCTTAGGATAAGCTACTCTTGAGTCTCTGTTTCCTAGACCCAAATACAATCTTAAACTACACAGTCAACCCTACGATCAGCCTCTGGGAGGCTGCTGTCATAAAGCTGAGGATGGCAGATTAATTAGGTCAAATGATAATCAAGTGCATGCCCTGTGTAGGCTTCTTGGTGGACAGTTATACATGAAATAACATTGTTTCTGATTGAATTGTTTATACAGTAAAAATGGGAGCTAAAGAGAAGAAGGGAACTAGAGGTAGTGAGAATAAACGAGTACAACTGAAACTGGTATTATGATAAATGATTTGAAGGAAATAAACAGAGCTAAGTGATAGGCCTAGGAAGTGTTTACCTAGGGTGGCTGCTGAAAGCTTCTGTGAACAAATGGCACCCTGGGAGCAAAATGGAACAAATGGAGCGTGAGCATTGCAAGGAACACATTTTAGGAAGGTAGACAAGCATGCACCAGTCCCCCTGGGAATGCCCTATTGTGAGGTCTTCTAGTTCATTATCAGACTTCTCAGGGCTCTCCAATCGTGTTGTTGTTTTGCTTACATTCTTAAAATGTCTTAAAGCAAACAAAGGACATTTGCAAAGAGGGGTGTTGATAGGCTTTTTCTTTTTAGGAATCAGGAATGAACAGTGGATTTCTTTTCATTTCCTTCTCTTTCATTCTCCCAGTAAACATTGCCCAGGGATTTATAGATTCATTAACATCTTCTCCATTTTCTCAAACCCAACTGCTGCTTTACTGTTATGCAGCCTAGTCTTTCAATTTAAAATCTTTCCTGAAAATGAATTCTAGCGGAGTCTTCTAAGGCTGTAATTATGCTTCTAAAATAAAAATGTTTTATTTGGTGAGCTCTATTTTTCAGTGATTTTTCTCTACACTACCAAAATGTATAAAGCCTTATTTCACAATATTTACAGGACAAAAAGTACCAATGACTAGGTGTAGCTATATATCTGAATCATAACATGTCTTCCGCTATTTTAAGACAGTACCAGAAACTAAAGTGAGATTTCTATAGAAGAAAATTCTGGAATATCCTTTTCTAAGTACAGAAAAATTTAGGAGAAAAAAAATTCCTCTAGATCAGGATTCCCAAACTTTTCCACAAAAGGACCATTTTCTTTACATGAAATTGTGTCCAGAAGGATGGGCAGAAAGTACAGGGGAGGATAAGAGTAACTTCCTCTAAGATTTCATGATGTTTTATGGGAACAGGGCCCAGAACTGTTACCCTCTCCTGGTGTCATTCGCAATGAAATGCCATTCAGATACAGGGGGAGCATGAAGAATGCAAGACTGACTACAGAAATGCCTGTCCTTTTCAAATTTTGAATCTATTACTTTTGGGTACATGTAACCCTTTGCAAGTTACTATTCTGAGACTTAATTTTTTCACCTAGGAGAGAAGTTGAACAATAATTCTTCAACTTGGTGTGAGAATTTAACTAAGAAATTCATTTCCACAACTACACAAGGGATGGATCCCACAATAGAGGTGCTTTATTCCCATTACTTTCAATTTAAACATTTTATTCTCTAATCACAGCTCCTTTTCCTGCAATGCTCATATTCCATGTTCTTTCATTAACTTGCCTTTGCTTTTTTTTTCTTTACCACAAAAGTATTCATTTCTTAAATCCTCTACATTTTCTCTATGTCAGTTACCTCCTGTTTTTACTTCCTTCCTATTCATCTTAAACATCACTCATCATTCGTCAAATTTCCTACAGCCTCTTGATATTCTTCCAGTTCTTCACTGGGTAAAGCTCCAAGTCTAGATAAACCCAACTGTATGATTCTTCAGCACCCTTATTCTAACTGTGGAAAGCTCTTCCAGTTTTCATAAACTGAAGTTTGTTTCACTGCAAAAGAATGATACCTACCCTTAGTTGAATCCGCAGTACTTCCCCAATTTTTCAGTGTTATTTATATTATCTTCCTCTTTTGTTATCTACAGCAGCTATTCCAACCTTCTGAATTTCCTAGGCTCACTAACTCCTAACCTACATTGTCAGCCGGTAACTCCTATAGAAAATAAAAATGATGAAATAGACCTTGCGACCTACCACTATTAATTTCTAGATTGCATTCACATTCATCATCCCCTACTTTTCTCCCACATCCATCTTGTCTAAGATAAATTCTTTTTGTGTTTGGAATTCTATTCTTTTCTGCCTCTTCAAAGATGCATTTCATGAAGTATTCCCTCTCCCTCATTCTTTCTTCAACTAAAATATCTTTCTATCTCAAAGTTTCTTCCACTAAATTTTAAGTTTGATATATTTACTTCTATGTTTAAAAGGAAAAACACCAATAAACAAGTAAAGCTCCACAATTTAATCACACATTCCCAGCCAGCCACATACCAGCTTATTTCTCTCTCTCAAAGTCCAACACTAGAAAGTTGTATAGGTTCGCTACCTGTTTTTTCAAATCTCAATTATTCCCCAAGCTACTGTTCTCTGCCCTCTTGCCCTTCTACTCTACTTAACCTACTATCTCCTAGGTAACCAATGGCATCCTTGTTTCTATATCTGGAGCCACTTTTCCACCCACATCGCACTTGAAACCTCTGTAGTATTTAGCAATATTGATTATTCCTTCTTCTGAAACTTTTTTTCTTTTAGAGTTTCATGTATTAGGTGACAACTTGAGCACAAGAATCTAACTCACTTATTTCCAGACATTTTATGGACCCATCAGACATTTCATGAAAACAAAAGATAAGATACAGTTACAATGATAATAAATAAATAATTTGTGCCAATAGTGAATTGGAGATTTTATGATCATTAAGATATAGAAAGCAGATAGCATAGGATTAATATCAAATATACTGCAGATATCAGAGATAAGCGGGAACTTCCTAGAAAGCCCAGAGATGTTACAGGTTCAGAGTCAACAAATTTAAAAACCACTGGAAACTAACCCTTTAGACTACCTGAGACAAATGCCTTTCTTTCCTCTTCCTATTATAAACGAAGTCTAGCAATTGGAGTTTTTGATATCAAGATAACACCGAGAATTCCCTAACCAGAAAAAATGATCTACCCAAGCAGGACTACTACTGCATATCAGGGGGTGAGAAAGGGTCATTGTAGAGCTTCAGGGTACTCGAGGTCCAGTGAGGGTGAACATTTTGTCCACATAGTAACTATTTTAGGTTTGGCAGCCACAGTCTTGAGAAGCAACTACTCAGTTCTATCATTTAGAGCAAAACCCACCATAGGCAATGTGTAAAAAATGAGTTGTGTTCTTATAAAATTTGATATACATGTTAACTTCTGCCCTAGATCTACAAAAAAAAAATAATAATCCAAAGAGGGAAATAGAAAAAAACATAGTTTCATCTAATAGTTAGAAGATTATTTGTACTGTCTAATTGCTTGTTCCTCACCCTGGCAAGTGTAGATGTCTGACTTCTTGTTTTTTATCTATGCTACCCACAGGAATATTACCTTTTGACATGCCCAACTATTTATTCAAAAGTTGCAGTTGGTTTTCCAATTCAAGATAGATCACCTAGAAGAGACCTACCCACCTGGTGAGAAAACAAACCTTATCCACGCACAGTAGCAAACATAATGCTTTATTTATATTTATGAACAGACAACAACAGGTTATATAACACTGGAAAAAAACAACATTATCAAAGAGAATGACTAAGATAAATAAAAAAAAAGAGAGATTAAAGTTAACTCAGAGAGCAAAAGAAAACCAAAAGATAATTTTAATTGATTGCCATTATAAAGATTTAAGTGTAAATTTTATTTTTTGGAAAAACAGTTATGAATTTTTAAAATGAGTATGGAAGTAAAAAGGACATTTAGAATCTGAATGACAAAAATGGACATCATCAAGGTGTACAGGTGGAAGAAATTATATTAGAGAGAGCAGCAAGTCATCTGAAAGATGACAATCAAAGAAGCCTGACAAAGTTTAGACAAAAAAGAAGCAGTGAGGAACATTATGAGGAAAATTAAATGACCAGAAAACTAAGTCAGAAAAGTTCAATGCATATCTAAAAGGAGTTTTAGGGGCAGAATAGAGAGCCACTGATTGACTTTAGCTGACTGGTCGGCCTGCTTCAAGACATCTAGGCCACAGGCCACGTGACCACGTGATCATTGCACTCATTGTGACCTGCTTTAGCTCTGAAGAAATAGCTTCCTTTGTTAGTGAATTCAGTTAAATGCTATTAACAGGTACAAAGTAGTGGTGCTCACCTTACATTTGAAACCACTGATGCACAAATTTGTGAGGCATGTGCTAGTCAAGTGTCACCTTGTTCTGACTGCAGCTCATGGACAGATCACAGCTGTAAGTTCCCAGTTTCCTTGTAATTCTGTGGAAAGCAGTCTTGGGCTGCTTGGGCTGTACTGTTACAAGGGAGTGACACACCGCCCTGGTGCTCTCAATTTTTGTGAGGTGAGTGTGACAGTGACCTCAAACATGAAAGAAAATGGTCTAGAGTTTGAAAAAATAGTCTGATCTAGGGTACCAGTCAGTATTGGAGAGTGGAGAATTCCAGCTACCTGCCCACTGCAGGCTTTGGGGAAAGTTACGTTCTTATACAGCACTCTCTGTTGGGAGAGGAGGAAAACTGTGGCCTCAGCTAGTTCATTGCAGGCAATTTCTGGAGAGTATCTGGATCATTTATTGAACAATCCTGTTTGTCTTCCTACAAACATTGTTACACATATAAAATACCAACAACAAATGAAATAATCAAATAATCAGTCAAAAATGTGTGTGTATAAAAATGCACATATTTATGCACAAAGAAAATTGTGAGGGGATATATATATATAAAGCTTCAATCTTAAAGGCAGTAGAGGGAGGAGTATAAGTAATGCTCACTTCATAAATCTACATAAAATTTAATCTTTACTTTCTAGGTGCATCGAATGCATTTAGAAGTTAGTTCTGTATTCATATAGTAGCTATGAATTCTCCATTGATATTTTTTCAAGTTTTATACTTTAGATAATTTTCATTTACTATTGCATGAAAAATAGTAAATGATTAAAAGGAGAAAAATAGTAACAATAATAATTGTATGTCCTTATTGTAACCTAAAAAAGTAACAGACTAGATCCCAGTGATTTAAGTCCTGACTTGAATGGTCATTCTGTTCAAAGATTAGAAATTCTATTCAGTTCAATGTCATAATCCATTCAGGTGAATTACCTGGCTTAGAACCTCCAACACTTGTTGAGCAGCTAAATGTGTTTTGAGAAACAAAGATAATTAAAATGTTCACTCCACTCTTAAGGAGCTCCAAAAGATCTCCATATTTCATTTGAAAAATCTTTGGAAAACAATTTTCCAAGTCTTCAAAATCTGAAAATATATCTCTCCCCACACTCACGTTTTATGTAACTTGTTAAAAATCATCAATCAAGACACCTAAAATTCAAAAGAGAATGTGGGTTTTGGTATTGAAAGGGGAAGGTGACACATAGAAAATAATTATGATCCTTTGTTTCTGATAGGTGTCTTCAAAAAATATGAGTGAGCAGTTCGCTTATGATGACAGGTCTCCTTCAATTTTTTAGTCTTTTGGTCCAATTATATATTCTCCATGATAATGACTCAGTATTAGATAATGACAATGAGGAAACTAAAAGGAATAAAAATATAATGTTCAACTTTTAAAATTCAATTTAATGGTTGACAGGTACAAATAAATTAATTTGGCCTCTTGTTTTACAGATTGTGAATCACTTTCATCTCAACTATTCATACTGGGAAGTACTTTTGTTTATTATCCTCTCCCTTTGGATTTGTTTGGAATGGCCATGTTTTGTTGAATACTGAATACTATATGTGTTCACTTGAGTCCCAGCGCTGTAACAGCAGGCTATCTGACTGGCAAAGGGGATGGGTATTTCTATATTGTGATGGACATACCGTGTGTGGTTTCATTTGTTGACCCGAGGATTTAAAAATATAACTTTCTGTAATAAAGGTGGATAATACTATTTGCTATATGTAAATATGGTTAGGAGTTCAATAAGCAATCTTCATTTTCATATTACTGATTTGGATATAAAAGATAGACAGATTATCAACTTTTGTAGTGAAAGAAGCTTCTGTTATTCCCACAGAAAATGCTTTGGAGATTAAAAAAAACTGTTTAAGATAGGAAGTTAACAGAGAGAGAGCTTATTGCAGATACTATTTTTACTGTCATTTAAACTGTAAGTATAAGATAATTTTGAAAATTTTGGAAAAAATGATGGGAGAATTAGCATATTAGAACTAAAGTTTATTTATGGAGCTGGTTTTAAGTGACTGGTAGGAATCACTTATTTGTGGAAGAATTTGAGGGACTAAACATTTCTCTAAAGGAGAAATATGAGACAGTCATTTACCTTGATGGGTATCATCAAGGCCAAAATTCAGGACTATATTAAAATAATACAAAAGAGCGAGAAAAAGGGGACTGTACATATGATTCCACTTATATGTAGAATATCATGCTAAGTGAAATAAGCCAGGCAGTGAAAGACAAATACCATATGAACTCACCCATAAGTGGAACCTAATAAACAAAAAAACAAGTAAGAAAAATAGAACCAGAAACATGGAAATAAAGAACAAACTGGCAGACCAGAGGGGAAGCAGGAAGGGGGTAACACGGGAAAGAAGGGGAATGTCAAGTCAAGGAACATGCAGAGAGGACCCACGGACAAAGACAACGGGCGGTAGGGGAGGATTGAATGTGGGAGGTGGGGGATGGTGGATAGGGCAGGGGAGAGTAATGGGGGGAAAATGTGGACAGCTATAATTAAACAACAATAAAAAATAAAGAATAATATAAATGAACAAACAAAATGGAAACAGACTCAGATACAGGGAACACACTGATGGTTGCCTGAGTGAGGGAAGTTGGAGGACTGGGTAAAAAAGGTGAAGAGATTGAGAAGTACAGATTGGTGGTTACAAAATAGTCACAGGGAGGTAAAGGCACAGCATCATCTATGTATGGTGCTAGGGAGTGAACTGTAAACACCGAGGGAAACATTTTGTATAGTATATTGTTACCTAGCCACTATACTGTACAACAGAAACTAATGCAGAATAATATTGAATGTAAACTGTAATTGAAAATTAAAAAAAAATTAAAAGACAGAGATAGAAAAATAAACAAAACAAAATAAATGAAGGGGCATCAAAGTGTGTACAAGATGATATAGAAGAGCTTTATTTGGAGAACTGTTGATATGATCTGTACTTAACATTCCAGTCAGTGGGAAGGAGATAGGTTTATCACGTCTAATCTTTCCTATTGAATTCAGACAATAGTTGACTTGTATACAATTACACACACATGAACACATAAGCAAAAATAAAAATAAATTCCTTACACCAAGAATGATCAAATAGAAATATTTTTGAGAAATTAATGTAGGGTTTATAATTGAAACATGTCTCGATCACATCTATGGTGTCTCTGCACAGTGATGGTCACTAATTATATTGGGTCGCTCGGGTTTTCTCATTGACTTAATCACTGTTTCTTATAATGCAACTAATGTTTCCAAGAAACATTTCAGAGTTTAAATTTTTACAGTAAGATAGAAAGCCTATGATAGTGAAGTAGTGTGCTTTTTACCATGAAAGTGATTCACCAGAAAATCAATGGTTTACACCACATCAGGAGACATTAGACTGTAGTTTGATGAATTTGTGTTAAAATTTTGTATTTTTATTGTCAGTTTTAATATTTTTGATTATTTCATAAAACACTCCCTAACCTTTGTATTGTAGCACTAAAAATTGTTTAGTTCAACAACACAATTACACTTAGTGTTTCTTAGTCTAGAACTATGTATTAAGGCTGTTTCTATATTCAAAGTTAGATTATTCACTAAGTCTTCATTATACAAGCAGAATCTATACCATCAATCTATCTATTTCATTGGACTACATTTAATTCAGTGTCAAATAGATATGTAAAATGCCAAGTGTTTCTATGGTACCAATAAAGAGTAGTTCTCAATTTGATATGATTTACTAACACCTGGCTCTATGCAATTATTTTTTTAAAATATTTTTCTTTTAAAGCAACTCACCAAAGACTTACAAGACTCAAAATGATATAAATATAATGACCACATTGCCTCCCAAGACTCAATAATCTGTTAGGCAACTGTTCTTCACATTATTATGATTTTACAGATGCAATTATTGCAGGACCAAATTTAAAAACTCACATGTTGGGAATTGGGGAAGATTGTGGTAATAGCCTTATGAAACTCAGCATTTAACTTTTTGAAAGTCGTAATTAACTCCATTTTATCTCAGCTGTACAATTCTATAATAAGTTGCTGAATATTTTATGAGAAAGAGAATTAAATATAGCCAAAAGATTTTACTGGATTTCTAGATTGTCAATTCTGAGAACAATACAATTTATAGCGTATATATCTCCCAAAGAGACTTAAAATTCTCTAAAATATCACTTTAAAGTTATTGTAACTAAAATAGCTTTGAAACTGAAATTCTTTTAGTTAAAATACATGCTTTTAAATGTTAGATTTAAATTCTTCAGTTTCGTTTGTCAAAGATGACTCAAGGAAACACACATTATTTTTTCTGCCTGACCTGCATTCAATTTTAAGATGGTTATTTATTGCATTATGCTCTCTAGGTTAAATGTGCTGTTTTGGGGCAAACTCCTGGAGTTTCTAATTTATTACCATATTGTGAAATCTACATGTCAGCGATTCTACACTTATTTCTTCATATATTATCAAAAAATTTTTAGTTTCTTAGTGAATTTTTGTTAGTCTGTATTTTTATAATAGATTAACATATTACCTTATTTTTAAATTGGAATCTATGTTTGATTATTTTTATGTTTTAAAGTTCTCAGTAAGAGACAGACCATACATTAAATAAGATGTGTGCATAGAGGTAAGCATCTTTATTCTCATTTAATAGTATGTTTTTCCTTGTAAACATTACCAGCTCATAAAAACGGAGGCATCCGTAAAGTCAAACTAAAATACACACAGAATGAAATATGGCAATACTACATCATATAGATCTTGAACATAGGGTGGGTCAAATTCTACATTGTTTTTTCTTACTTCTTCCTTTCCTATTTACATATGACTCTTCTGCCAGCTTATGATTAATATATAACCTATTAAACCAGGTAAATTAGATTTAGAGAATCTTCTTAATGAACTGTCTGCATATGGAACAGTTTCTACATTTTTAGGGGGATTAAAGAGGTTTTATTTTCATAATTTAATGTCTATGTGAGCATAGATTTAGTGCTTAATGAGTACTTGTTGAATGATTATATGACACTAATATATCAGTTTGAAAGTTTTGTTACCATATCCAGGTATGAGACATCACATATATTTAAATGTTATTCCTTCATCTTGACCCAATGAAGGTTTTATTTAACTTTTAAATGCATATCACTGAATTACATATAACAAAGCACCTGCATAGAATGTGAAAATATTGCATTTACATATAATAGTAATTGCATACTTGAAAAATAGACAAGGGGTATATTTCAGTATATGGAAATAAGCCATAGTGACTGTAACAGTGGGCTATATTTTCATGTCTGTAAGTTGCTTAAATAAATGATACTGCTTTTTTGCAATTAATGAATCTGTCTTTGGTCTGGGTCTCTTTAAAATATGCATTAAACTTCTACACTATTTTAATTTTATGGATTTTGAATAGAGATTTTATTTAGGTACATAGATTTATGTGCAATAAGACTGCATTTTCAAAAGTTATGTACATACTGTGGCCTATTTTGTGATAATTTCTACTTTGCTCATTATATTAGTTATTACACAGAAAACCATAGGCTGATATGCAGCTTGAATCAGAGTGTTTTCTCTTGTGGTTTGAAACTTAATTATGCAATTAATTGGAAAATAAATTACAATGGAAGTATCTTGCATTAAACCCAGTGGTTTATTATTTTTTAAAATAAATGTGTTCTTTTTGTAATCTGACATTGCAATGACATTGTATTGAACTTCAATAGTCTTATTTAAGAAAGCTCATTAAAAATGCATCTCCTGCTGTACTGTTTCTTTAAAAATGATATTCCCCCTTGAAAACAATGCATAAACAAGCATAGGATGTCTTCACAATGTGAAAGTGTTTGGGCATTTCCTACACCATAATAAAACAGTTTTAGACAACAGATATAGATGGGTTGGCTTAATTCCAACTCCGTAAGTTTGATTAGTTCTGGGCATTATATGCAAAGAAAGCATGTGGTCATCATTACTGGAAACTGAACATGGGCTTGGAAGGCCTCTTCAGTTTCTCCTTATCTGATTTTTCACTGATTAAAATCCATTTTCTTCTTTATTAACAGAAGGATAGTTTTATTGGAGATAAATCTAATAAAGTTCACATATCTCAGCTTGCTGAAATGGTCATTGACTAGCTTATGGCCAATCACATTTAAGCAGAAAATGTTGGATACATTTTCCATGAAAATGCCTTCACAGGGGTATTGACTCACATTAATGGACCTTTTCCTTTTACTTTTCTCCTTCTTATTGGCTGTGATTTAGAATCAAGAAGTATATCAGTCATTTTGTGTTAATCCGTCAATAAACACTTGCTAAAAATTGCAAAACAGAAAGATCAAAGGGCAGTAGATTTTCCATGACATTGTAGAACTGGTATACCATCTTATGCCTAAATTGCTCTTCATATGAGAGAAAAAGAATTCACTTTTCCAACAAGTCCAAAAAGAATTTAAATGTTTTTGTTAAGGTTTTTGTTATATATAGCTAAACAATAGCTAATGCATCATTTAAAGACAAGGGTTTATTTCTAGGCACTCTATCCTATTCAATTGATCTATGTGTTTGTTTTTATACCAGTGCCAGACTGTTTTGATTAGAGTGGCCTTGTAGTATAGTTTGATAGCAGTATTGTGATCCCTCCTCCTTTGTTTTCTTTCCTAAGGTTGCTGAGGCTATTTGGGGTCTTTTTTTGGTTCTATACAAATTTTTGGAATATTTGTTCTAGATCTGTGAAATATATCATTTGTATCTTAATAGGAATTGCATTGAATCTATAGATTGCTTTGGATAGTATGGACATTTTAATGATGTTAATTCTTCCAATCCATCAACACTGTGTATGCTTACACTTATTTGTATCTTTTTCAATTTCTTTCCTCAGTGTTCTATAGTTTTCCAAGTACAAGCATTTTACCTCCTTGGTTAAATTTATTCCTAGGTTATTAATTAATTAATTACTTAATTTTTGTTGCAATAGTAGATGGGATCATTTTATTAGTTTCTGTTTCTGATAGGTCATTATCAGTGTATGAAAATGCCATCAGTTTCTGACTATTGATTTTGTATCCTGCTATTTTGCCAAATTCACTTATTAAATCAAGCAGTTTTTTGTTGACGACTATACGGTTTTCTATGTACACTATCATGTCATCTGTGAATAATGATAGTTTTACTTCTTTCAAGTTTGGATGTTTTTTATTTCTTTTCATTGTCTAATTACTGTGATTAGAGCCTCCAGTGATATGTGGCACTATGAATAAGAGTGGTGAAACTGGACACATTTGTCTTGTTCCTGTTCTTAAGAGAAACACTTAGTTTTTGTCCATTGAGTATGATGTCGGCAGTAGGATTTTCATATATGGCCTGTATTACGTTGAGGTCTGCTCCCTCTATTCCCACTTTACTGAGTGTTTTTATAATAAATGAGTGCTGGATTTTATCAAATGCTTTTTTCCACATCTATTGTTATGATCATGTGATTGCTATCTTTCATTTTGTTTATGTGATGTATCACATTTATTGATTTGAGAATGGTATCGATTTGATTATACTATTCTTGCATTCCTGGAATAAATCCCACTTGATCATTGTGTATGATCTTTTTAATGTGTTGCTGGATTTGGTTTGCTAATATTTTGTTGAGGGTTTTAGCATCTTTGTTCATCAGCGAGATTGGCTTGTAACTTCCTTTCTTTGTTGTGTATTTACATGGTTTTGGAATTAAGATAGTATTGGCTTCATAAAAAGAGCTTGAAAATCTTCCCTTTTCTTGAATTTTTTGGAATAATTTGAGAAGGAAAGGTGTTAGCTCTTTTACTGATTGGTAAAATTGGCCTGTGAATTTGACAAAGGAGGCAAGAGCATACAATGGAGTAAAGACAGCCTCCTCAATAAATGATGTTGGGAGAACTGGACTGGTACATGCTAAAAAAATGAAGCTAGACCACCATCTGATACAATACACCAGAATAATCTCAAAATAGAAAAAAGACTTAAATTTAAGTCATTATACCATAAAAACCCTAGAGGAAAACATAGGCAGTAAAATTTCAGATATCTCACGTAACAACATTTTTGCCAATATATCTCCTAGGGCAAGGGAAATAAAGGAAAAAATAAACAAATGGGACTACATCAAATTAAAAACTTCAGCATGACCAAAGAAACCATCATCAAAATGAAAAGGGAGCTGACTGTATAGCAGAGCATATTTTCCAATGATACATCAGACAAGAGTTTAATCTCCAAAATATATAAAGAACCCATATGACTCAATACCAGGAAGATATACAATCTAATTATAAAATGAGCAAAGGACATGAATGGACACTTCTCCAAGGAGGACATACAGATAGCTCATTGACATATGAAAAAATACTCAACATCTCTAGCCATCAGAGATGAAATATCACCTCACACCTGTCAAAATGGCTATCATTAATAAATCAACAAACAGCAAGTGCTGGTGAGGTTGTGGAGAAAAGGGAACCCTAGTGCACTATTGGTGGGAATGCAGACTGGTGCAGCCACTGTGGAAAACAGAATGGAATTTCCTCAAAAACATCAAAAATCAAACTGCCTTTTGATTCAACAATTCCACTGTTGGGAATATAACCTAAGAGTCCCAAAATAGCAATTCAAAAGAATTTATGCACTCTCATGTTCATAGCAATGCTATTTACAATAGACAAGATTTGGAAACAGCCTAAGTGTCCAACAGTAGATGAGTAGATTAAAAAGCTGTGATACATTTACGCAATGGAATACTACACAGCGGGAAGAAAGAAGGAGCTCCTACCTTTTGTGACCACATGGATGGAACTGGAGACTATTATGTTAAGTGAAATAAGCCAGTAGGTAAAGGACAAATACCATATGATCTCACTTATAAGAGGAATCTAATGAACAAAATAAACTGAGAAAAACAGAACGAGAGGCATAGAATCAGAATAGATTGACAACTGTAAGAAGGGAGGGGTGAGATGGGGACTGATTGAAATAATGTAAATGAATTAATGAAAAACATGGACAATGATCTGAGGACTGACTGTGAAAGTTGGGGGAGTGAACTAGGTAGAAAAGGGAAGGGAAAAAAAGTGGGACAACTGTAATAGCATAAATGATAAAATATTAAAAAAATAAAATATAGCTCTGGAATGATGTCAGTGGTAAAGATACAACATAATTTGAGGATCCTGCCAAAATATGGGCATGCTACTTATAAGTGTGGATATATAATTTTAAATGTTACATTATGCTTTATATATAGCTTATATTTGTCTATTGCAATTCTCAGGTCTTTGGGTTTTTTGGTTCTTTTTTACATGAACTACCATTCAGCTAAGTCTTCTTTCATATGGATATGGTTTTTTAAATCTAAAAAATAAGGTGTGTCACAGGAGCAGAACACAGGACTTTTGGAGTCAAGCAGGCCAGAATTTGGGGCTTCACTGGTTTACTGTGAGATTTATAAAGCTAGCACATTGAACACCACATAGGTCTTGAGCTAGGTTCTAGCTTATCCAGATCTTTGAGAATCTTGATTTTATTCCCTAATATATTAATTTCTTCCAACACTATATGCCTGGATCATTTGATGTGAGTATTCCGCATGATTCTTCATTCAGTTATTGTTGCTGGTGGAAGTGGGGTTCTTGCAGTGTCACAAGAAAAAGCATTTTTAGAGATCCACAAGGTAGGATGAGGTCCGGTGGGAAAACTTATTTGGGTGAAAATAGGAAACCCATGGGTTTCTAATGTTCCATTTCCATCTGTCCTGCCATGAAAAATCAAGGTCAGAAATAGGAGCAATGTCCAGAGATTCTGTGCCATATTAAATCTTAGTCCTTTGGAACTCCTGCGGTATACTGCTGTCTATTGGCTGCTAGACTGCACGGTTGTTATGGAAAGAATGGGCCAATGAAGGGGTGGGAAGTCAGGGGTGGAAGTGCTGTTGAGTGTATATTAGAGAGAAAGAGCGAGAGAGAGAAGGGCTTTTTTTCCTCAGGATTATGTTATCTTAAGTTTGGGAAGGACCAAGAATTTATTTTTCAAAATAGCCAATCAACTTCCCAAACTTTCCTGGACTTCTGATGGGTCAACTCCCTAACCAATACATCTCTTTCACAGGTTAGACTACAGGCCTCTATGGTCACCATTTTGGGTCCTATTGCACATGCTGCATAGAAGCACCTCCCCTTCTGCCATTTTGACTCCTGTGCATGTGCTTACCTCTCTGCTCCCCCCACTCTCAATATGGTACTGAAGGGTGGGCTGCTCCCTACATGGGGGAAAGGAGGGTGTTAATCTGCTTGAGGAGACAATGCTGTGATCTCTTGGGGACTGTGAAAAGAAAGCAGGCTTCTTAATATCTGATTCCCTTTACTCCCTTCCTTTATTAATAACTAGCTTTCTGTGGTAACAATATGACAGTAGGTGAATAATGAATTGTATATTGCAATGTTCTTAAACTTTAACATGCCCACAAATTACCTGGTTATCTAGTTGAAATGTAGTTTCTGACGCATAGGTTTAGGGTGGGCCTGAGCTTCTGCATTTTTAACAACCTTCCAGGTAATGGCAGTTCATAGGTTATACTGTGGATAATAGGGTTGTAGAGATAACCTTATGATTTTGGCCTCCATATTCTAATTTTTGAAAAAATTTTTTAAAATTACTTTAACCATATGTCCATGCAGCTGGCAAAGCATAAACTAAAGATCCAAAGTCAAGTGATATTATTTTTGATACAAGATGGAAAGGTATTTAAAGTATTTTTAAACATTTTTATTTTTTAAAATATTTTATTTATTTATTTTTAGAGAGAGGGGAAGGGAAGGAGAAAGAAAGGGAAAGAAACATCAATCCGTGGGTACCTCTAGTGTGTTCCCCTACTGGTATGCACCCTGACTGGAAATAGAACTGGCAACCTTTTGGTTCACAGGCCAGCACTCAATCCACTGAGGCACACCAGCCAGAGCAAGATATTTAAAATATTTAGAAAAATCCACAATCTTTGGATCTGGGGAGACCTGTAGAAATTCAGAGGAGTACTGTCTAGAAGTATGGAAGTCAGTGTTAACTGTATTTATTATTATTAACTATTATTAACCATAGTAACTATTTTAAAGAGGAAACCAAATAAAGAGAAATTAGTTTACAAGTTTGGGTATGGTCTAAGCTGCAGCACGTTGGATTTCTTTTCCCTTTCAAAGAAGTCTGTTCACTGAGGCTGATTTAAAATGCTTGTTGATTTATTTAATATATTATCACTTTTTGCTACTTGTTATTATTGGGCTAGAAAATATCAATGATGTTGCATCTGGAGTTTGCATAAAGGAATTTGTTGACCCAAATGATGCTTCAAATGATAGAAAGGTTAAGGAAAATATTTTTTTTTAAACACGGGCCTTCTCCTTTTCCTTGGGAATTCTGTCTTATTTACACTTTTTACTTAATGAACAGATAATTATTAAACATGTGCTATGTGTCAGACATATCAATTCTTATTCAAACTTAGAACGATCTGTACACCACTTACCCAAACTTCTTATTTTTTGTTTTATACCTATGGGAACTTGTAAATACAAAAAGTCTTTAATTTGGGGGAAATGAAATCTTAAAGAACTGGGGATATAAATGTTCACTTGGTGATATTTTAGGTAATGTCGAAATTCAGTTGCCTCAAGTTTGGTAATGTAGTTTTCTTAATACACAGGATGGTGTTAGAGGCTGGACTGATTGCATGTGCCCTACCACAGCTTAGTATTATTTGAAGTTTAATCAATGTGGCTTCATACATGTTGTGATATTGACTTGTAATCTGAATTTGTATTTGTCTTGCAGCTGTGATATTGAAGCACTATACTCTTTCTGCTAACAATTGCTAATTTAAAGAACTTTTGATTTCTTTATCTACTTAAGAAGTTTTAAAAAATAATTAAAAGCCTTTGCCGATAAACATTCTGGCATAGATTAGTTTGAATTAAACATTTAAAAACATACCATAAAAAACATACATAGACAACAGTAAGGTGATTACCAGAAAGGGAAGGAACTGGGGGGAGGTAGAAGAGGGTAAAGAGTGAAAATGGTGATAGAAGGAGACTTGACTTTGAGTAATGAACACACAATACCATATACAGGTGATGTATTGTAGAGATGTGAACCTGAAACCCACATAATTTTATTTAACCAATGTCACCCCCAGAAATTCAATAAAAATAAAAAATTAAAACATACCATAAAAGTGTTCAATTTATTACTAGTTATTATATATGAAACTATTTCTCTTGCAATCAGATTGCAAAGTTGATTACATCTGTATCACTTAATAGAATATGTCAAATAAGTTTTCATTTAAAAAGATGACAATACAGAAAAAAACTTTCACATAAAATACATGAATGTGGTCTTTTTTCTGATAGAAGATTGGAATTAGATCCATTTTGAATGATTCTTTACATTTATATTATGTTGTAATGCTAGCTATGAAAATCATAATTAGGAAACTGAAACAGAAGCTATGTCTCTAATAAATACCAGACCTTTGAAGGAGATAATCTCTTCTAATTTGTGTTTAAATGAGAAGACTTGATTATAATGCAAAACAATATATTACACATCTCAATACGTCATTTTAGACAACTCTGAATTTTATTACATATTCAAAATAGAGGTCAGTGATTTTAAAAAATTACCCACTTCATTTCTTTTTCAAGAAGAAAGGAGCACACAAGGGTTTGCTGTCTCCCGTTACCATTTTACTGGAAATATACTGGAGTTTCATTATGCGAGAATGCTGCTCATGAAAGTAGACTTGGTGGGCAGAGAGACATGATGACATACATGCTCTTCAAAGAGAAATAAGGAAGAGTTTTGCTTTGAAAATGAGGCTGAGAAGACCCTTGCAAATATCTGTTGCAGTGTCAGATAAGGGTATTAGTAGTGCTTATCTTTCCGTGATGCAGCCTTAGCTGTTTAATACCCTTTTTTCATACTTTTCTGGTTTTCATAAATTTTCACAAGTGTACATTCAGTTCCAAACAGGAAAAAATTATACCAAACTATTGTACATTAAAATGAATTTTATCAATGTTTATGTGTCTAACCTAGGTGCATGACAATTTTTAAGGAACCTGGAATAATAACTAAGACTTTATTACCACTGAAAACTTGGAATTAATTTTTTTACAACTATGTGCATTTTACAATGTTTTTACTGCTGTAGGCTTTTTATTTACATGAGATAAATGACTTTTTCGGAAGACCATTCACTTGTCACTTTATTTGCTGTTATTTAATACATATTTATTTCATGTCTGACTCCTATGTTGAGTTCTGTTTTTCTGGATCCAATGAGGGATATTGAAACTAGAAATGTTTTCACCTACCTCAAAAAGGTAGCATTTTGTCATTTAGATAGAGACCCCATGAATGGAACTTTAGACTTCTTAATACTTAAAAAAAGTTATGCCAATTGAGGGAGCTGCTTTCCAATTGCGACTGTCAGGACTACTATTAAGAAGCAAGTTCCAGGAATTTCTCCATGGAGCCCTTTCCTATTGTTGCTACCAAGCTGTCAGCTCTTCCCGAGGAGATTTAATGTTTACACCTTACCCCTGCTAAAACAAGGAGGGGAAGGTAAAGCCAGTGTTGGGTGTGATGCTTTTCCCTCTTTCCTCACCCATTCATTTCAGCTAATTTTACTTTACAAAAAAATAAAGCAGAGTGCGTGTGGGAGACCTGGGAGGAAAAGCGGAGAATTTGCCACTTATATTTGTGTTTGTGGGAAACAAAGGGCACTTCAGCCTCACTGGACCTGGAATGACACTGTGAATCTCCATCTGGACACAGAAAAGTCAGCTTTGAACCCTGTGTCCTTTTATTATTCCTTCACCATCTTAGTGCATGTTTCTTGTATGGACATCTTGTGTATATTTCCATTATAACTTCTTTCACATGCCTTGCTGAATACTGACATATCTGTACCGGACTCTGTGTTCCTTGCAAAGGGAAAGAAATAACTAAGATGGTTCTTCACTGCAATGAGTTCAGTCTAATGAGTGGCAGGTTCGGATACGAATACACCGATTACCATAGGTACAATAAAAGGGTGTGGAACCTACTGTGCGCTCCATGCCAGGACTGGCCTCTGATTTCTAATGGTAAAAATTCCTTGAAGAATCACAAACTCTTGCCGTGTTGAGTTACTCAGATTATACTGGTGTCTGAGATTCTATATTTTTTTATAAATGAATAGAACTGACTTACAAAGTATAATGTTCCATAAATCATTAATATATCAAGTAGAACCATAACCACAGCAGCATTACAAACGATTGCTGGATCCCCAGCTCTGCTCACAAATGTCTAATTAACCCATGTGGCACTATTATGGAACTGTTGAAACTAATACCATTCATCTCATTAATTCTATGGGAAAGTAATTTCCCAAATCAAACACAGGTCTTCTGTTTAGGGAGACTGTGATTTCCCATAGCCTTTCACTGTGTTGGCTCTTGTAGCTGGAAGGAAATGGAGTGCGGTTAAGGTGGAAACAAAGGCAGAGGAGCTGACCTAGTCACAAGGTCAGGAAAGTGAGGGGAGATTTACTTTTTTGTTTCTCCAATGAAGGAAAATTTAAATTCTTTCATGTAATATGTGTCTGGATTTTTAGAATGTCTTAAAATATGTATTTGCAGTATGCTACTGACTGCATAACAGGATCTTAGCATTCTTTTTTCTGCTGCAAAATTGCTTTTTAATAACATATAGGTTAGGATATGAATTGGAAATACTTAAACCAAGAAAAACCATTATTGATGGCCAGGCAATTAAAGGAGAATAGGTAGAGAAGTTTCAAATATCTCGGGACTTACAATATTTAAGTTATCTACCAATGACCAGGTGAACTATTTTATAAAAGAAAAAAACTGTTAAAATTGAATAACTATTTAGTGAATTACCAGTATTAACAGTTGCATATCAAAATAAAGGGGCGGTAATACATGAAAATTTAAAAACTATAGATATACTCGGATACAAATAAAAATATAGTTATCTGCAACATTTAAAAAATTTGTTTTTTTCTTTGTTTCTCTTCCCTTCTCCAGAAACTGTCAAGTAAATGATAAAGATGGCATCAAAGGACCTGAAAGGAGGACTCTGTTGGGCCTCACATTTAAGAGCTATTGCACTCAGGACCAAATTTAAAATTAAGAATTTTAGTTAGTTCTAGAAGGCCCCTTCAGCGGACCTGAGTGTAGCCCTCTAGTTTTTCCTTCTCTGATAGTCTTTTATTTCCTCTTGCCCTAGAACATTTTGTCTTAACGTTTCCCTAACTCTGTGTTGTTTTCCCTGAATTCTCCTTAGCCTTCAGATTCAATGCATATGCCTCAGGATGTTATAAGAAAAAAGTGGGACTTCAAACATGGAGGATGCTGGTTTTTCACTCTGCTTTTTAACAAATCAGCTCCACTTTCCTCTGTTGGGCTCTGCGTAAGGTTCACTTAGGAAAGCAAGTCCAATTTTTAAAAATGTAAGTTTGAAAATCTATGCACAAACCGATGGGTAGGGTGTTATGCGCAGCAGCGTTCTTCGGTTCAATCGATGACTTTGTCTGCTGAGAACGCAAGTGAAACCTGAGGGGATAAGTTGTCAAGAAAGTCACACGCCGTCAGGATTTTTTTTTTTTTTTTTTTTTTAGTATTCATGGATAAGTGCTCTATGTGCCGTTAAGCCAGTGCTTTCATAAATCAAAGCCAGATAACCTCACCAGTTGCTATGGTGCTGAAGAGTGATGAGGAAATGGACCTGGACTAAAAATAGATATTCATATTTCAGTGAGAAAATCCGGTTTTGATTTGTAACAGCTTTAGTCATGATGTGCTTCTATATCCTGATCTTGCCAGTGCTTTGATGGCTCCTTATGTAGCAGTGGGCAAGTGACGCTTATGTTACTAAGTTACTAAGAGTCAGACCAGCTTCCATTTTTCCTACAGTGCCACAGTTCTCAATGGACCCCGATGTCCTACGAGGAAGGATGGCCAAGAAGGAGTAATGTAATAATTCATTTTTCCTCCTGTGTATGTACTTAAACCTGTCAAGTTGTTTCTATCATTCAACACGATATCACGTATATCATAAGTTTTGAATGCCAGTTTCACTAAAACCTTGCCAGCCATAAGCATCATTTGTCAGTTTTTTAAGTAAAAGAAAAAAAAAAAGTATAACATTCTGTTAATTTAAAATTTAATTATTAGTCAAACAAAATTTTTGGGTTGATAATTTAGATAATAAAATGTTCATCAAGATTGTTGAATGAATAAATAAATGAACTTATCTCTTCATGCAATAATCTTTTTGTAACATTTCTGATAAGGGATTCTCCTTTTTGATGCTTTTCCATAAGCTGTTTAACAATGTTTTTACGTTAGGACCTCTTCTTAAACTCTAAAATGCTGAAAGGATTTTCAAGGAGCTGTGCTACAATATTTTTAAAAGTTTGTTCCATTTTTGGCCTGGGTTAAAAAGGTTATTTGGTTTTCTTCTTTTCCCTTTGTCATCAAACAATGAATTAAAAAACTATTAACCGACCTACCACATTGGATTCCCAAGAGGAAAAATAGCCTAGAAACTTAGATTGTGAAGTAAATATCATTTGCTTATCATTTGCTTTTCCTGGATATTTTGTTACATGAATCATATGTCTTTATCCTTAATGTGCTGCTCCTAGCAATTACTCCTGTAAAATTTCCATACTTGAATATATATCTACTTACGGTTGTTTACCCGGATCAAACATAAACCAAGATGCACAACTGAGGTCAGAATCCTGGTAGCATTTTAGGTCAATATTCATCAATAGGTATCAGGGATAAATTAATCTGGTTTTAAATTTGGAAAAGCTGAATATTTCTTTTGGATGCAGTTTGAGCTCAGTAATTTTGTAGACTATATTAACTTGATTGAATGGGGAAAGGTCAGCAACTAAGTAGGAAAAAAAAAAACCTCTTAAAATGGTTTTCAAAAGGAAATTACATTTTAAGGAAAAAAATCTAAAGAGTAAAACAAATGTATTAGTTTCCATAATAATTTTGTGCTTAGATAAGGTTTCCATCTGTTTACCCTCTGGTTTTTAAACTAGCTGAAATTTTATTTATGTTTTTTGTGGTATTTTATCAATATCTTTTAATGATCTGCAATGATAATTTACAGTCTCTTAACAATTAGAGATTTGTTTACAAGAAATCTTGTAAAGGACTTTAACTATAAAAGATACAGAGAAATATTTCTCTTAGTTCCTATGTAAATATATAGAAGATCTCAGTTGAATCACTTTAGAGTTAAAAATTATAATTAAAATTTGTTTTGAAGTGACTGGTATTTCTGAGGTAAAATTTAATCTTACAGAAAAATGTATAGTAATTAGAAAATTATAGGCTTTTTCAAGTTAAAGTTATAAATGAAGACTATCCGTTACTTGATATATGTTGGGTTTTCTCCCTGAAGATCCTAATTCTGATAATGAGTCACTAAAGAAAAATATGTATCATCATCTCATTGTGTTTGAGTAATAGATATGTAGGAACAGGTTGTCCTAAGATCAATTATACCAACCTTGTAGTTTAACTTATATTTAATTTACTTTTGTCCTTTGGTCTGTGATTACTTGCACCAGGATGTTATGTTAATATATTGGGAGAGATTATTGGTACTGAAGTGTAGGGTCTCATATAATGTTAATACTGTTATGTTATTTTAATAATTATAATGTTAACATATAATGAATAACTCTATTAAATATAATATTGTGTTATAATACATCATATATGTATATAATATTGTATATGTATGTCTATATGAACATGAAACACTTAACAATTTAAAGGGCATTTTACATGTATCAATTTGTTTAAAGTTCACAACAATCTGTGAAGTAGCATCCCCATTTTACAGATGGGAATTCTGAAGATATTCATATAACCATAAAACCAAAATTAAAATATAGATTTTAAACATATTTTAAGTATATTTTATTGTTTTATAAAAATTGATATATATTCATAAGAAAAATTCAAATAAGACTCAGTATCCGACTTTGCCACCTTTTCTGAATACATTCCACATCTATATCTCTCAGTATACATATGTGCAGAAAGGAAGCAAGAATGTTAAATAGCTTGTCAGAATGACTTGATTTTTGAAAATGAGATGATGTAATATATTTTTGTGTAAAAATGGAAAATACAGGTTTAATTTTCACTTCAATGTAACTATAAAAAAGGAAACAAAATTAAAAGAGAAGGAATTACTGAACTTGGATTTTTCTTCATTAAAATATGTTACCTCTAAATTTAAAACAATAGCCATGGTCGTAAGTGTTTGGTATCAATTTTTTTGACTGTTTTAACTATGCAAAGTATTCCCTGACTGCTTGATAGGAAATAAAGCAAAGTTATTACCTTACAAAACCCACAGTTACTTGGTTTCCATTCTCAAACAGATTCAATAATCACTGTTAGATATTTTTTATTCATCACTATTTTCCATTATTGAGCTATTTCGATTAATTTCTTGGTTAGCTAGATTACATTGTCAGTTTATAGGTCTGTGTGTTTTTTAAAGAAAAGCTTCCTTGGGCTAAATTACCTAATCTCTTGCATAGTCACCAACGTCTCTTGATTATAGATGAAGGAACACTTGGCTGAGCATACAATTCCTGATTTATTCTTTCACATTAGAACTGTGCAGCCATTTCTCAACTGTCTTCCAATGTTAATTATGTGCAATCTTAAGTGCCTTTTACATAGGAAAGAGTTAGAAATCTTTTTCTAATTTGCTTTAACATTTTCTTTTAGCAGATGAGGTTGAAGATACTAAGGACATTTAGCCTGGAGAAAGAAAATTACATATATATACTAACTAAAGGGCTGTTAGCAAGAAGGCAACTTTCTTATCTTACTTAATCTGGGCCAAATGCCTGTCTTTGTGCTTTTATAGTATTCTGTGATTTCTCTTATATAATATTTCTGAGGTTGTTTTATAGTCATCTAATAAAT
Organism: Mormoops blainvillei; assembly: GCA_004026545.1. NCBI lineage: Eukaryota > Metazoa > Chordata > Mammalia > Chiroptera > Mormoopidae > Mormoops > Mormoops blainvillei. The sequence continues at coordinate 11,792 of PVJD01005178.1, read as the reverse complement.
ACCAGTAATTTCCAAACCATTTTTTAATTATGCTTTTTAATTCTAAAATGGTTCAACTGATTGTTTCAACCGATATATGAAGTTGTTAAAATCATCACATACAAGTTTAGACAGTGAATTCCTTGAGTTCAGATACATAATAAGCACCCAATCAATTTTTTTGAATCAGAAGGGTTAGGTTTATCTTCTGTCGATTCATAGCGTCTGCCAAAAATACTGTGTTGAGAGTGAGTCTGAGGTTACTGCTGACTCTGCAAGAATGGGTGCAGCGATCAATTAACGATGCCTGCTTTGAGCCTAAGAATTAAAAGTGGTCCTAAAAGTGACAAATATTGTTCATCCTGGATTAAACACGATTTATTTACCACAGATGGCAGAATCAGGACTATTAGATAAATACTCCAAGAGGTAGATTGTGGCTCAATATAATGATCGAAGCTTTAATGATTAAATAAGTGTAAAAAGTGAATTCAGTGCTAGAGTCCCTGGATAAGTAACTTTCTTTTCCCTAGAATTTTTAGCACATACGTTAGCAAAATATTTGAAAACTATTGAACATTATGGACACTTTACACTTTGTGATTTAATGCTTATAAGAAGTAGTTTATCAATATGACCAAGACGTGGTAAGAAATTAATTTTAAAGCAGAGGTGTTATTAGGTATATGAAATAATTTTTAAAATTTCAATTTTAATTGAATTTACACACGTTTTATGGTTTAAATCTATAGATCATTTAAGTAAGAATAAATAGTCTTTGGGTTATATGTTTGAAGATGCCACAAAACTATAGTAAATGAATATCCCTTAACTCACTGAAAATAACCCCACCATCTACCAGCTTATTTAATCTAAGAACCCTGTGCTTACATTATATCCAGCAACAAGCCCTGAAGTCTCTACCACAGGCCTGAACCTGCTGTCTTCTTTCTGTATCCACAGTTGTCACCATCTCTCCCTGGTCTGTAGAAATGCCTCTGACTTAATGCTTCTTTTTTGAAGCCTTGCTCCACTCCCAGTTATCCTCCATCTAGGAGCAAAGGTGTCTTTCTCAAAGCACAGGTCAGATCATGTCACTTTTTTACTAGAGATACTCTAATAGATCCATATCATAGTAGCATAAAATTTACCAAAACTTCTTATATTTTTCCTTAAAAAGCTCTCCAGGTGTCTGTGTCTCTGATTCCCTACATCCCCTTTACTCACATGCCCAGCCACACTGGACTTTTTATCAGTTAGGGACTATTGCATTAGCACCATATAAGTGAGAACAGGGGCGGTAGTATTGGAGATGGTAAGTAGTCAGTTATGAATGCCTTTCCTGGCATTCATATTCCTGGCAGCTATATTGGGATAGAAAGGGCATTTAAGGGTGACTCCAAGGTTTTTGGCCTGTGCAACTGGAAGGATAGAGCTACCATCAATTAAAATGGGAGAGGCTTAGTTTGGAGTATATTTGGAAGAGAAGATCAGGAGTTTAGTTTTGGAGTTGGATTTGAGCTTAGAAAACTAAAGAATATAAGGGCAAAGACATTTTTTATAAAGAACTCAATACATATTGAATGCCAGATAAAAAACACAAATGCTTTTATATTTGCTTGAAACTATTATTTTCTTAGTGCTACCTTCGCTTATGTATCAGTTGAAAATCTCAAAGAACCATAATTTATCAAGTTTTTTAATAGTATGACTCAAAATAACTATTCACTTCTAAAACTTAAGTGTTTCATTTACTATAGTTGTAACATTTAGTAGATTATTGTACTTTAAATATTATTCTTTAAATATTGTTAACTCTTGCTTATTCATAATAGCACATCAATGTAGAGTGCTTGCCATAATTTCTCAACCATTCCAGATGAGTTTATATTTATTATATGATATGCAAAAGAACCACTCCTAGCAGGCTTGATGTTGTTAAGCAATTAGGTTCTTTGCTGGGCGCATGGGAACTTAGAAGAATTAAGCTATGTTATAATGAGCCATATACAATTAAGCAAACAAGATTTATTCATTGCTTTATTTCTCATTACTTCTCATTCATTTTAGAACATTTGTCAGCATGCCACTTATCCTCAGGGCCACCTTCTTTGAGGACATGCATTGGGGGATGAATATTTCAAATGCAGTAAGACCAGCCTCCTTATTATACAGATGGGGCGTGCAAGCTCTGAAAAACTAAGGATGTCTGCATTTGACTCTTTTATTGTAAAGGATTTCTCTCATTATTGATAGTGTTTAACACCAATGCTGTGCTATTAAAGTTGTCCTGTCTTGGTGCAAGGTTCTTTATAGCAGCCCTCAATCTTTTCTCTGCTCATACATTTTTAAGACTGATTTCTACTAGGGTTCTGGGCTAATTGAATGATAGCAGAAAAACATTTTCTATCATTAGCGCTGGAAAAGGAACAGTAAATCACCACAGGTGCAAATTGGGAACTCTGTCTTAATGTCCTTAGACAGAAGAAAGCACACAGAAAACTCTAATCAGTCAAACCCCAGTATTTAATGAGTGTATACATCAGTTTGTTCAGAGCAGTGTCCAGGAGAAGTAGTTGGACTCAGGTATGCCTGTAACTCAAGCCATTTACCATTTAATATGTGGAAGAGAGAAAGAGTGCATATTCCTTCTAAATCTAAATAGAAAATATATACACTTTATAAAATGAAGACTATTGCATTTCACTATGTGAGAAAAATTACCCATAAATTAAACTCTGTTGAATCAATAAATACTCAACAACCTGGAATAAGAATAAGGTCAGTGTTGTTTAATTTGGGTGCAGATAACTGGAGACAGTTTTACAAACTGATTGAGGTTAGCAGAATTTTAAAGGGGGTGGGGCATGTCGTACAGTGGGCATAACATCAGATTGGCCACCTCCTTGTATGAATCCTTGTTAGTCCTGATTAAGCTGTGCCACTCAGGAAAATTACTTAACTTCTCTTAGTCTCATTTTCAAAACAATATAATTGGATTAGGTAATTTTGAATCCCATAGCTCTGGGACTCTATCATTCTTATAAAAATGATAGTTTTCTTGGAGAGATCGAAAAATATTCATACTCTAAACTACCTTTAGAAATACCATCTAACTTTTCACATTACTCCTAGTGAAACACTGCAACCACATGTCCTTTTTCTCTCAATTTAAACTCACACTGAAATGATGGACATAAACCAAAGGAACCCAAGAAGAAAATCACGGGCACCACCTTGGGAGTAGGGAGAGAGAATTTTATCTAGATTTGGCAGATGCTATGGGACCATAAAGGAAGGAGTGTCTGTAGCATAGGGAAACTTCCAGAATGTGCAGAGAGCAACCATCAAGTGTTATTCTGGCCGGCCTGAAGGAGAGCTCAGTGGTAGGAACCACGATTCGATTCCCTGGGGTAGCCTCCCTAGCCCAGTGTAGCTGTGAGGAAGGGTATAAAATGGAAACTTGGACTCCTTCTTCACTCTGGAGCATACCATTTATTTATTTTTTTGATCCTTAGTATTGAGATTACTCATTGACATCAATGACATTTCAGTATCTGGATAGCCCTAAATCTGAGGAAAGGATGCCACTCTTGACAGTGATGAGTGTTGGGAAGGCGAAACGATAACCCCAATTGCTTTAAAACCTGAATTAATCTTCCAAAGGAAAACATGGCCCAGGACTAGCAGTATAGGTTGTATTGCCCAGTGGCTTCTACCTGTTTTAAAAGAAACTTCCAGGGCTGTCTTATACCATTGCATTAGAGAAGATAAACCATGGCACTCTTTGGTTAATAGAGTTCTCATATATGTGTGCTGTGGCCTCAGCAGGCTCTTCAAAATTTCTTAGTTCCTCAGAAAGGTAAGAGAAATATATTTCCCCAGCAGTTCCTCTCCACTAGAAATTCTCTGTGGTGGGAATGATAAAGGTTTCATGGAGTTTTGTCCAAGGTAATTGAAAATTCCCCAGACCTTTATCAGTCCTAGATTAAGGTAGGAGTAAAGGATTTAGGCATCCATTGATCATAAAAACTATTGCTAATTATTAGTTAATTAATGTTTAGGGGGGAAAAAGCCGATGCCTGATTTCCCCTGCCGTGGTTACTTGTTATATGATTGTTACTCAGTGAACTTCTGTTGAATGAATGAATGGATGAATGAATAAATGAATGAACGGATGAATGAATGAATGAATCATTGTCAATAAGCCTGCGCCTCACATGAGCGTGCAGAATAAAGCAGCTGCTAACACTGAAAAGCAGCTTTTTCCACTACGATATACAAGAAATACAAAGTGGGTAAAGGGCACAATAAAGAGGTAGTTGTTTTTATGTTTTAAGACCATGCTCTGTATTTTAGTAGATTCTTGACTTTAGTTAAACTATATTTAGGTTTCTTTCAGTGTATACACAGAAACCTGAAATAAGCTTGTGTCATTATTTGTACAGTTTTTGGATAACTAAAGACCCCCTCCTCCTAAAACTTTGGAAATTACCAAAGACTTTCAATCTCTTCTGCTTTTATGCCTGTATACTAGTTGTGGGCACTTTGCCTCGTCTCTTTTTAAAATTTTCCTTAAAGAAAAAGGAAGAGAGTGACCAGAAAACAAGAGAGAGAAAAGGGAAAAGTAAAAGCATCGCAGAGATCATTCACTTATAGTCACCTCTCTCGTTTCTCTTGGCCCTGGCCGCGTTAGCGCTCAGAGTGTGAGGTAACCTAGGCTTACATCTCTCAAGTGATCACTGTCTCATTCACATGTTCCTTTTTTCAGGTTATGTTTCCCATCTTTCCACACCTACTATTTAAGGAGCAGTGTAAAGTCTTTATTCTGTCTCACACATAGAAGTTGTATTGTTTGAGCAAGGCTTTACAATGTTAACTTTTATTCCAAGCTCTCATCAAGACATATTTTCTTAGTAAATCACTTCTTCTTCTAAAAGCCATTTTGGGTAATAAAAATGACTTTACAACTTTGTATACCTGGGCCAAGGAAGTACTGCATGCATATCAATATAATATCATAAAGTTCAGATACTTAGAGCCAATCCAACCTGATAATGTAACATGGTAAAATAGTGCAAGAGATCAGAAGACTAGCTCACAAGAGCTAGGATACAACTTCAGTATGATCTTAAGGGGAGCATTTTGTCTGATATGGAGGTTTACAATTTACTGGTTCAGGGAAAACTGGAAGACTTTAGATAATGTTTATGGAGATTAAAAATTGAAAATATTAAATTAATTTGAATACCTTTCAGGGGGAGAAGAAAAAAGATGACGTATCTCTGAAGAACACCTGATCTCATTCAAAATAATGATACTACATTCTTAGATTTTCCTGAGGCAGAAGGTACAGTCCCCTTAAATTACTGCAAGGAGGAACTAAAGTATTTGAAATAATTTAAGTCTATGAGATATCTCTGTCTAAAACTAGCATTATAAAATCTTTGTCACTATCTCTAAATTTTGACCAAATTTTCATTTTTATTAAAGCAATCTCTGGAGTAAAATTTAAAGAGTGCGGGAAGTTTTGAAACTTGCAGGTAGATTAGGTAGGGTTTTCTAATTTTTTTTTCAAATTTAAAGAGTAAGCTGCAAAAAGGCTTTGTTTTTCTGTTGTTGCCCGTGTAAATTATTTCAAACAGCAGAAAAACATACAAAAAAAGGTGTTAGATGGCAATCATCTATTTTTTTTTCCTTAGGCTTCAGTATGGTTTTTAATAACATAACTGGAAACAGTATGGAGATTCTGCAAAAAATTAAGAAGGGAACTATTGTATGATCCAGCTATTCCACCTCTGGGTATTTATCTGAAGAATAGAAAAACATTAAGTTGAAAAGATGTATGCACCCTATGTTCACTGAACCATTATTTACAATAGCCAAGATATAGAAACAAACTAAGTGTCTGTGCAATGCATAAGTGTATAAAGAAGGTGTAAGATATATATTCATACAATATAACACTACTTAACCATTAAAAGAGCTGAAATCTTGCCACTGTGACAACATGGATGCATCTTGAGGGTATTATGCTAAGTGAAATGGGAGAGATTGAGAAAGACAAATATTGTATGTTTTTACTCATGCTTGGGATATAAAAACAAAACAAAACAAACTCATAGATGCAAACAACACATTGGTGGATACCAGAGGAGAAAGTGAGTGGAGGGAGAGCAAATGGGCAAAAAGATAAATTGTATGGTGACAGATGGAAACTAGACTTTTGGTGGTGAGCATGATATAGTATATATGCCCATTGAATTATAATAGTTTACACCTGAAGCTTATATAATGTTATAAACAAACATTAATTCCAAAATACCAAGTAAATAAATAGACATAAGAGAATCCAATAAAACATCTACCTTCTCATCTTGACAAGATAGTTATATGACCTCCAAAATTGGAATTTATTCATAAAAACTGTGTATTTATTCTTACACATGTCACCTGCAAAATACTCCCCATTCGATGCAACCAGAACACCTATAGAGACTATATTTTTTCCACCGCTCAGAACAGTGTTTTAACTTGTCAACTTTCATGCCTTCTAGTGTTTCTGTCATTTTTTGTTTCACCTCCTCTACATTGGCATAACATTTCCCTTTGGGGACTTTTTTATCCTGGGGATGAGGTAGTTGCTTAGGGGAAATATCAGGTGAACAGGGAAGGTAAAGCATGGGGGTCATGCCATTCTTGGTCAAAAACTTCAACAATCAGAGCAGTGTGGGCATGTGCACTCATAAAAAACCCATCATGAAATGGGCAAACATGTTGAAAAAATTTTCAAAAACTTCACTGAAGTCAAAGATAGCCTCTCACAACAACACCAGCTGGTACTCTGATATAGCTGGGTTTCTAGAACACTCACTCAGCAGGGGAAACCTGTACTACAAGGGGTTCATCCTCCAGAAGATAATTCCAGGTTTCTTTTACCCCCCTCCTCAGAAACTATATTATTATTATAGCATTTTTGGAATATGAGTAATCATTTTCATGATTTTGCAAACATGTAGGTTATGTGGCTTAACTAATAATATTAGGTTATCTTGTTACATGCATTTTCTCTTTTAGCCATGCTATTTTTAAAAATACATATTTCCCAAGAGAATTATTTATCAGTGGGAAAAGTTAATAAATGACAATCTGTGAAGTGTCCTGCCAGTTCAGTTTACAAGCTGCTTTTCTGAGTTCAGGAAAGGTGATTTCCATTTTCTGAAATATTAATTTTTTTCCCACATGGTTCAATGATTGGAATAAGAGATATGTTCAACATATTATAATATTTCTAATTCATATTTCAAACCTTTACATGTTTTCAGTCATGAAAAATTCATTAAGTTTTTAAAATGCTAACACTGAAAATGTCTTATTTGTTTTCTCATATAAAATGTTTATGTAGAAGTCTGTTAGAATACATATGAGTAAAGTACACATGTGCTTTTTATTTTTTAGTTATACATTTGCTACTGGGAGAGTAAACTTTTAAATCCAAATGGACAGTCAGCACACTTTTGATGTACACATTTTTTACCTGTATAATGTCAGTATTATAAAATGATGACTTACATAGGTGACAGGGAAAGTGTTACTTTCTGAATATTTATAAGCATTTGATGTTTTTAAAATTTGGAAACATTTCTTCTTAGGAAAATAAACCATTGAAGAAATGAACTGTCATATGACATTCCGAATGCTTTCAGCAGATTTGTGATTTACCTATTATTCTTCTATTTTCCAATTTTGTTATTAGCTATCTAAGTCTTCAAGTTATTTAAGAACTGTTGTGGTTCTTAACATGTGATGTGACTCATAAATATGAGATAACCTTCTACATAGGAAATAAGCATTCTTTGTATTTTCAGAACTATCAGCAAGTAAGACCCTACTGAATATTAACAGTGAGAAAAAGAATTTGACTTTTTATATTTGAAAAATTCTCGATTCTCTGTGACACTGTGGTAATAACTAGGTTTCACCATTTCCAAAGATCTGTGCCTGCTTGAGAGTAGAAACCCAGCCTGTCTCACTCATCATGTACCCAGGGCCAGACACTGTTCCTGATGCAGTATTAACATGAAAGTAGACTTGCTAAATTAATGTGTGGCTCAAAATGCACAATGTTATAGCCTGTGTTTCTCTTAAAACAATTGATATGCACTTACTCCACAAATGTATTGAGCTTTTGGTATCACAGGGTTATTAAGAATTCTTAAATAGCTCTGGCTGGTGTGGCTCAGTTGGTTAGAACACAGTCCCACAACCAAAAGGTTGTGGGTTCGGCTCCTGGTCATGGAACATACCTAGGTTGCAGGTTTGGTCCCTGGTCTCAGTGCATATGGAAGACAACCAATTGATGCTTCTCTCTCATGTTGATGTTTCTCTTTCTCCCTTCCTTTCTCCCTTCCTCTCTCTCTAGAAGCAATGAAAAAATGCCCTTGGGTGAGGATTTTAAAAATTCTTAAAATGTTAATTTCATATACCGATTATCAAAAATATTATCCTATATAATCACTTTTGAAAGAACATAAGTACATGACATAAGTGCATGAGAATATACTTCTCTGCACATATTTTAAACATCTGATAATTTAGAGTTCTCCAAGTTTCATTGCCATTTTGAATTGCCATTGTATACTATTTTAGAGTATGAAAGATAGGAAAATTTTATATGCATTCCATATTATACCCTAGAAGTAGCTTTAATTATTTTTTTAAGTTTGGTTAATGCATTTATCATTTGTCCTTCTGAAAAAGTCTGTGGGGAAAAATATTCCTGTTGCTAAATTTTGTCGGTTTTTTCTTAAGATTCTGGAGATTCACTCCATGTGTGCATTTTTCAGATTGAACCATGTGAAACGTCCAATATTGGACAGATAGTGACTTCTCAGCCTAGCATATTGTATATTCCTATTCATAGTATTGTAGCTATTTATCGATGCACCATTACTATTTATAGGCAATTAGTGTGTATCTTCTCATTTCACACTGATAAAAACACCATGAGGTATAGATAATCACATTAGCTTCATCTGATACAGAAATTAACAGGATCACACACTCTGTAAACTGTGGCATTGGAATTTGAATATTAGAATTCAGGATCCAAATCTGTAGATTCTTAAGTATTATGCTTCTCTGTCTGCCAAAATGAAAAAATTATTATCAAATTAATTATCTGGTATAATCAGTATATCTCTATCATGATTGATTACTATTCATTAGTTTGACTATTGCTTATAAAGAATTGCAATTATATGTAAATATGATCGAAGAGGAGCTCCAAATGGAAGGACTTTGAAATGAAATGCATTATTTCTGCTGGCAGGCAATGGTGGTTATAATAAATTAAGATCTAATTAATAATCTAAGTGTAAACACATGTATAACTTGCTTTACTCTTCATGGATTTTAGTCTCAATTTGACTCCTAAGTTTGTACCTTTCTGTGGTATATGAAGGGGGTGAAGAGTGTACAGTCATCGTTTTTCTTCCTAACACTTTAGTTACAGTGCACATAGTCCACAGGTGGGTTAATTTTTCTTACATTCTTAAAGTATGAACACAAAAATAGAAATGAAAGAAGAGAAAGGTCAGAGGAGGCATACTTGGAAGAAAGAATGATATTCTGAGAATAAATGGGTTTAAAAGAGAAACTCCTCATTCAAAGGGAATACAGATTTGAAGATATTATTCTAGTCACTTTGATATGGAAATCACCTGGAACAACATAAACGTTAATGTAAATATAAGTTCATATCTTATAAAACAAAGTTATTGTTGAAAATAATGGTTTAAGCAAATTATTTGTGCTTTCAGAAGTTCCTCCTGATCTGCAATATACAACTTATATTTTTTAGAAAAACATTAAACCAAATCATTTGTTAATTCCAAGTACAAGAACATAATAAGTATGAGAAAATTTCCCATAAAGGCCCAATACTGCTTCAAGGGCTTATCATTTAATACGGACACTCTGATGAAGCTTGGCAAGAGCCATAATATAAAGGAAATAAGAAAATTTGACATTGACTTATAAAAGTTCTTATACTGGTTTAGATTTTATATTGATTAAGTAATAAAGGGATGAGGTACTAAACTCTGATTCAAATACTTGGGCAAACTTTAAATAAGTTTCAGTTTTGAATTTAAGAGTGGGAAGGAATGACTTAATCATTATAGAGCTAATTATAATTTTAATAATAATATTATTTTTATTTATTTTTCATGATAACATTCTACAAATATTTGAAAAGCATATACCAAGGAAGTAGGATTTGTTATTTATCTTGGTACAAAGTTGTTGAACTGGCCATGAATGGTTGATGTTAAGGAGAAGGAAACTCAAGCTATCTAGGAAACTTCCTGATTGAAATGTATAAAACCAAGGTGCTTTTTCCTTAAGAAATAATGGCAAATCAGTACTTTAGCTAGTTAAAACAAAATGAAATTTGAATCACTACATTTATGAATAAAGAAATTAAAACAAAAAGTAATTAACATTTATGGAGTACTTTAAATGCGCTAGATACCATTTAAAGCACTTTACCCTTTAATTCATTTTATCTTCATAACACCCTTTGAGGTAGATGCTGAATTATCCCAATTTTACAGATAAGAACATTTAGGCCAAAGGAGGTAAGTTCGTTATCTCTGAATTATTAAGTCTTTGGACACACTCAAATGTGGCTGCACATCCCAGTCACTTGGAAACAGAATGATTGGAGACTGTTTCCTGCTAAGAAAAGGAATGTCCATTGATGTCATCTCATCAGGGACACAGAGCCTCTTTTGGAAGGCTAAGGAAATGAGCGGAGCTACATTTGGATATTACAAACAAGCATACTGATGGACAAATGATTCATTCCCTGCCTTGGTGGGAGATTCAAATTCTTGTACCATTTCAAGACTGTTGACCAGGTTTGCATTTTAAGACATTAGTAATCTTCATAGTACTTTTTAATAATTTAAACCATTTTCCCCAAACTGGGTATTGCCTCCCCTTCTTTTCTGTTCTTTTTTTCCTTTTCTTTTTCCTGTCCTTCTATTTAAATATACTATGCTCTGTTCTTTTTAACATAATGTAAAATAAAATAATAAACTGTATATTTTTTTACTATCTGTAGATGGAAAGAATGCAGTGTTTATATCTTGATTTTAAAATACAACAGCAAACAATTAGGAAGTAATCATTTTTAGGACCCAAAATATCGATACATTCACACAGAAGTAACTCCATTAGTGCTGCTTTGAGGTCATGATAACATGGTGTCCCGTTTTTTGTCTTGAAAAGAAGCCAGAGACAAGTCAGGATTTGTGTAACCTATTTTCTTTGAAAAATAAAACAAGTCCATTCCCTTACCTACCTAGATTTTAATGTACAAGTTCATGTTTGAAAGAGGGGAAAGAAGCAGATTTTCAACGTACTTATTATGCCTCACATGTGATAATATTAAGATTATCAAAGCATAGAGGTAAAAAGAAAAATTACCATATAATTTCCATTGATGCAATGGCAGAAGAAAGAGCACATCAGAGTGAAATTTTGAATTGTCCTTCAAAATAGATCTCAAATCTAACTCCTAATTCCCACCTCCGAGACCCTGCTTCACACCTCTTACATGCTTTAACTCTCTAGTCTCTCACTGGTCTTCCTGCTCCCAGGTCTCCTTCACAGAAGTCTATTTATCACAGAGCAACCAGAATGATACCTTTTAGAGCAAAATGCATATCATGTCCATCACCTGCTCTTAACCTTCCTTAAGGCCTTGGCCTGTGTGTTGTGACCCTTATGATCTATCACCTAGGTCA